>CANSZD010003664.1:57500-200941 GCA_947648045.1 Beta corolliflora | reverse complement strand
ACATCACAAATATCAGTAAGCTGCAAATAGAGGCAACAAAAATTGCTTTACACCATACCATGACATAATGTTGGGGTAAATCATATATTCAACAAACACCAACTGTTCTTTGGAAGAAATTTTCTAAAACTTGAAACTTTAGCATCTAAAGTCCTGCAAAAATCAGTATAACTGCTAATCATTGAAATAATTGAGAAGACCCATATTAAAAAGGAGAGGGCTGATTAGTAATTATTGTGATAAATCAGGACAAAAAATGCCTAGGAGTAGGTAGAAAATTCACCTTATCTGAATGCAGAGCACAGAGTCAAGAGAGAGAAAGAAGGGCAAAGCATAAGATATGAAGGAAAGCTCTCTCTGTGTGGGAGAGTTTCTAGTCAGAGTGGAGCAGCAGTTGTGGTGATTCGAGGAGAGAGACACAGCCCACAGGATAAGGATGCAAACATAATTAGAAATTTGTATTTATATTGAACCAGACCAAACAGAATTGGGCAAAAAGCAATAGAGCAAACACCAATTAGAAAAGCAATAAAAAAACACCAAATGAAAAACAAAAGGAGTTGAAAACAGTCAAAATCCAACAATGAATTAGTTAAGGGGATTGTTCCTTACTGGAATAACTGAAACTTAGCTCAATCAAGCAACCAACATATTTTCAACTTACAGTACGCTTTCTTTCAAACAAGAACAATATCAAGACCCATTATTAATTAATGAATAACTAAAGAAAGTAAACCAATAACATGGATATTCATACGTTACCATCCACAAACAACCAGTGACATGAGAAGAAATCATGGGTCTAGCTAAAGTAGGAAACCCCTCCAATATGGGCTCGCTGAATCAAACTTTTTTTCTCCTTCTCTCTACCTTTCTCACTTTGTCCTTACTTTACTCTCCTCCTCTCTATCTTTTGTACTTTTGGACAAACTTACGGCATGTTAGATCTCCATATACCAGTCTTACCAATCGATATACACTATTGGACATGTTTCGACAAACTTAAGGCATGTTAGGTATCTTGATAATCGTGTAAAAGAGTGTAAACTCTTGTCATAGCATACACTAATCATGTCAATTTAAAAATGGACAACAAAAACTAAAAACTACTTGTTGTGATTGCCAAAACAGGGCCAATTAACTTCACCCACAAGAAAACTTCATTGCAATTACAAATTCCATGTCAAGCACCTAGAAAGTGGAGAAGGGAAGATATGAAAATTAAGTTCTGTAATACCTCAACCCTTAACCTCTTCTAATTCTACACCTCCAACTTCTTCATTCTCTTTCCTTCCACCGCATCCTCCCTCTGTACCTATCTTTTTCTCGAATTTAGTTTTCCACATTCTAGGAAAGCCAAACTATTTCTATTTTCTCATGTTTCCCCCTTCCTTCCTAGCTCACTTTTCCTAATATTTATCCTAACTTCTCTAATTTAGATATGAGTTTCTACCGCGTCGTAAAACTCCAATCTGCCGACAGTCCTTTTCCCTCTCTTCTTATCTATTCCTTTCAAGTTTTCACAAATGAAATGATTAGTGACTTGGAAAATAACTGAAGGAAAGGTAATTTAATAATGGGAATATGAGATTTTGCGTAATAACTCGTCAACTTTTAAGATGGAAATGTTGAAGTCAAATAATCATGCATGAGCTTTTGATCTAGGAGATAGTGAAAATTTCAGTAAATTGACAACCATTGTTGAAAAAGGAGGGAGAGTGCTTTTAATTTATTTTCCTTTTTATTAAATTACCCCCAACCACAAACTAACTTCTATTAGGCAAAAAGTAACAGAAGTCTTCCGTATTTGTAGTGTTCTTAACTCTAAGAATGAGTAGAAGTACAATCAAGAAAGGGTAAGCTCCATAACAACTCTAAACTGATCATTACACGTTCTCATGTAGATCAATATAGGAGAATACACATGTCAAAAAAATTATGTGCCAATGTCGTCCTAACACACCAGAAGGGAAGTATATATGCAATATAAACTCAAGTTAAAATTGAATCACACAAAAAATCAAAAGCAACATAATAGGAAGAGTTCCAATTCTATAAATACCTGTGTGATAGACTTGCTTGTAGCAAGTTCATCAACATTGCCAATGTTCGATCACCTGCGTAGGACTGTGGAAGTCAATCACCAGCTATTTTCCAGATTTCTTTTTGCCAGGTTGTCGTGCACATGAGAGTTTGCCTTTGAGGAGGTATCTCATTCACCATCTTGCGAATTTGAGGCTTAAACCCCATGTCAAGCATTCGATCTGCCTCACCAAGAACAAGCAATGAAACTTGTCGAAGATCAATATTCCTCATCTCAAGAATATCATTGAGACGACCTGAGTCGCCACAACAATATCAGCTCCACAGCGTAATTCTTCGAGCTGAGGACCCTTCGGAGCTCCACCATACAAACACTGGAGTTGGAGATAAACATACGAAGAATCATTAGATGGAGAGTGGAGACAAAAACCATATTAAAAAGTGTATTCAGTTAATAGATCAGACAAAGAAAGCTAACGAACAATAAATGACAACGGTTATTAGAGAGAAGGCAAGGCAAAAAGCATCTATTTGCATAAATATGTAAAACCCACCGTGCAAGAGATTCTAGAACATCCCAAATTTTATGCCCTCGTCTAGAATTTGTGTAGCAAGTTTACGAGTAGGAGCCAAGACTAAAATGAATAAAGGCAGACATCAAATCACCCAATGTTTTTCCTGAAGCCGTCTTTGCAATCGCCACTATATCTTGGTTTTGTAGTGCAATAGACCATGTTTGTGCTTGGATTGGCGCTGGTGAAGAGAAACCAGCAGAATGTATCAGTCACAAGATCCAACACAGCATGGTCAACCCAAGATCCAATCTATTTATGGAAGTTTTAAGCCAATTCAGGCACTTAGTTTCAACAAGGACTTAGTATATGCACAAAACTATCTTCAACAAATCCATGGGTAAACACTTTTATGTACCAAAATAAACAGGTAACCTTATCATAATCACGTTACTTTGCTACAGATCCGTTCAGTAAGTCAATCAGTAAAACAAACAGATTAATGTGCAGAACAAAGGAAATAAACCTTGGTTTAGAATCGAATGAATGAATAGTTATCACATTTCTTTTACGAGGAAATTTTCATAATGTTTTCTAAAGACTGAAAAAATTCTGAATATAACTAACCACAAATGCAGAATAGAAGAGAGATACAAATCACAAAGCAGGCCTCTTGTATACGCATAACATTCAAGAAAAAACCCCAAATCAATCCAATTTAAAGTCCGAAATCAATGAATCATGAATTAGGAATCTTACAATACCAAATTCAAACATCACAAGACCCTAAAAGGCTAAAACCTAAATATCATAAAAGAAGTCAAATGTGGAACAGAATTGCTTTCATATTAACCCATTCTAAAGAAAACCATAATTATTGCAATCACAATATGATAGACAATACTCATCCATAGAATTAGAGAATACATGAATTAACTCAAAAGAATCTCAATTTCACACGTGAATTTACGTGCAATTCTACCTCTCGAGGGCTTGAAGCAGGGACAGAATCACAAATTGGAGAGTTACCTGCTAGACTTCTTGACTGAAAAAAGTTCAGAGAGAAATCCACAAGAATTTTCATCGCCGGAGACCTAAATTCCCAATACGATACCAAAGTTATTGCCTACAAAAATTCAACAAATGTAAAACAACCACTACTGAAATATAAAATGAGCAAACATTGATTAAAGTAGATAATCAAGAGATACATTCAAGGAGAGATGGATACCTTACCCGGAATTGAAATTGTTTTGTTGCAACCTATATTTCTAGGGCGCTGCACTAATGAGGATTGTAGAGAAAGTGGGAGGGGGTGGTTTTGTTTATGAGTTAGGTTATTTTCAAACTTTTAGAATTCCGCCATTTGATTGCGCATTTTTTCATCACTTTGTGAAACGAAGAAAATTAAGTGGTTGCCAATCTTCGATGTAGAAGGCAACCAAGCCCTCAAACTCGTGGCCCAAATTTTTTGAGGGTCAACTTTAGCCCAAATTAGTCACACATAGTCAGTCAAGGGCAACAAAAGCTTAAACTCATTGCCCATATGCTAGTTTGGGCAACGAAAAGTATTTTGTTGTCAATGTACATAGTTTTGTGCTACGAGCTAGAATTTCGTTTCCCATATTACAGAGGCTAGTCGCCGAAACTCATTATTCTTGTAGTGTGTCTAAAATACACATCGTGATTATACAACATATCCTACAAGGTGATAGCAGCCAATGGCCGCTCCGTCCCAGAGATCGCCATGGGATCGACGCCAAGGAGGGGTCCCAATTTTCCCCCCCTTTCTGAGGAATTCTTCCCTCCTTAAAAAAAAAATATATCCTACAATGACAACCTCGCCAAACACGCATATATTGCATACCACACCTACAATTCCTCTAGAATAACCTGATCTCCGTTATTGATCACATATTACATAGCATTTCACTATGGAAAGGTCAAGACTTCATAGCATGTCAATATAGAAAGTCCAAATCAGATATCCCAGACATATCTCGTGGTTTCCATGATATTTCAAACAAAATTCAAACTTCCAAGACCTTGAAAACAAACCCCAGAGCAAAAAAATATTGCATGACAAAGCACATTGTTCGTATTTTACTATATAGCAGTTTTACTAGCAGAAATTCGAGGTGCGATAAAGCCCAAATTGCAAAAAATATAACCTGGAGCAAAAATCAGGCCAAACGAATCCAAACAAAACATATCTACTAACTCTAGTATTTATTTTGTAGTTACCCATTTATAAAGAGCACCCCAAATCCAATTTTTGACTTAATTGATTGATTGTATACTTAGATTTCTTTATTGATGTCCCTATCTAGGTTCACAAAGCAAAAGTGACGATGGTCATTGAAGTGAAAATTTGGGAGGAGACATGAATTGATGAAAGGAAGGTGTTTTTTCGATTGCTGTGCGAGAGGCTGAAGTATACAAAATCAAATTACCCATTGTCAACTAAAATGAAACCCTAAAACATGAAAAATCAAAATCGACAAGGTTTTCTTACCTGCGCAATGCTATTATGGCAGAAAAAGCTGCGACTTGCAAGAAGAAGAATTAAACAGCGCTTTTACATCTTCTGAGGGAAGGATTAGAAAATATTTTTTAAGAAATAGATGAAGAATAATCTGATTTCTCACTCAAATTTGTGTGAAAAAGACAAGTCTTCAATTTTAAAGCTTGTATGAAGAATCACTAGTAAACATACCTTCAATTTTTTGGGAAATTCGAGTTCCAATCTCGTCGAAAGAGTTCGATTCTCCTGTAAAACGTTTCTCTGCGCAAATTTCACAAAATTTGGCACAAAAAAAATTGAAGAGAAAGAAATAAAAAGAATTTAAAAACTTCTTTGTACACGATCTTCTTTGCATTATCATATTAAACAATAACCAACAAAAGAAAAAAAAACCATCTTAAAATTGCCAACAAAAAGCTAATATTACTCAGATCTGTGAAATCCATGAGAATACGTGTGGTGTCTTTAAAGCCCAACTACATTCCAGTCGAGAAATGCTTCCTTGGCCCGCCAAAACAAAACCCTAGGCCTGTGCGACCGCCGATGAAATTGAATTGTCTTCTTGAGAGACAAGCTAAAAATTCCTACAAGATCAAACCCTAGAATTTGAATAAAGAGAGATTCAGAAACGAAGAAAAAGAGCACTACTACATAATTGACTATAAGTAACACCCAAAAAGTGTTACTTAAAGTGTCTAAAGTGTTACAATAGCTAATAGGTAACACTTAAGTGGGTGTTACATCTGCTCGTGTTACCTATGCTATTAGGTAACACTTTTGAAAGCTTAGGGTAACATTTCTACAAATGTTACCTAAAATCTACTTATGTAACACTTTCAATACCTATTGTTACACTTTTAAAGTGTTACTCATAATTGCTTAAGTAACACTTTCTTAAGAATTAGTAACATCTTATAATGTTACTATTAACCTATAGTAACACTTTATTCAACATCATGTATCACTTTATGCCCTTTCATTTAGCACTTTGTGCATTATTAGGTAACACTTTTTCCCATCTTATGTAGCACCTTGTGAGTTATAAGTAACACTTTTCTTTATTAGGAATAAATATTGAAATAAAAGTAATAATCAAACATGAAGAAATTTGATATATGAATGACAATTATATTATTATGATAATATAGTTATGTACACATATTGGTTCTATTTTCAAACATAAACCAAAATATATTATGTTCAATATAAAATCAAATGATCCATCAAGCATCAAATACATATAATAATCCGAAACTAAATATAATAGTCATGTATCTCTTCTCCATCTTCCGTTATCTCGCCCAATGTATACATTTTCCTATCGGTCTTGAACTCTTGATATACATGCTACTTCAATTCATCATCTTGATTCTATTGATCCTACAAGAAACATTTAAGGTGAGATCCTCAACAACAATATAATCTATTAATAGGCAAAGAAATTAAACATGTTAGGAATTCAGAAACAAGGAATAATGGAACAAAGAAAAATATCAAAAATACATATAGAGAGAAGTGGCAACATTTGAACAATAGTCAAAGTCATATGACACTGGGAATTCTTTTAAGTACCACATGAAAGCCAACCAGAGAGAGCTAGAGAGGGGAGGGGAAAGAGACGTAAAAACATAGAAAAATCCAAAAAAGTTTAGTATGCTTCAAGCATTATACACAAGACATTTTTAAAAAAGTTTCCAATATACTTTGCTTTCTTAAAAAGTTCAAAAAAAGTTTCACAAATTATAAAATTATATATCAGACATTTAAGTTTCATCATCAAAACAACATCTATCATCACCATTTCACCTCCTCAAAACAGCCTCAATATCACCATAATAACCTTTCAAACTGCAGCAACGAAGCGGCCATTGAAGCAACAAAACAGTCCCAATGTCACGCCCAAAAATATCATCAATTACAGCTAAATTACAGCAAGTAAAACACACAACAGTGGCAGCAAACATAGAGCCCAAAACTACAGTTTTCGCTGCCATTATAGCCCTCATTAACCCTCCTTTGCAACACTCTAAATCACCCACATTTCGGCCACAAGTTGCAGCTCAAAACGCCACCCTTTGCTGCCCCAAACACCACCTAAAACAGTCTTCAAACCTGCTGTAGCGACAGTAGTGACAATTAAAAGAACAAGTCTTACAAGAGGCTTTGTCTTTTTCTCATACTAGCTTACTGAAACAAATAAGAAAGTACCCTAAGTAACCAAAAGAAAAAGAATTACCCCTCGTAGGGAGCAAGAGTTTGTCACCCATAAATTGAGAAACAAAAGAGTTACTCCCATCTCAGAGTAAGTCATTATGAAGATTGGATTCTCCTCTCGACCTCCCCACCCTTCCAACTAATAAAAGCAAAACGAACATCTGCAAATAGGTTGTTTCATAAATTTCTGATAAGAAATAAAAGAGTTTAAACCACAATGATATGTGCTAAAGTGGTTAAAGTAGGGATTCATGTCAACAAGCCAGAATAAGTTAATAATGCAGTCTTCAGAACCCATAAAGCGCAACCCAAGAGCATGCAACTACCAAAAACACAAGCTAAATTTGGACCACTAATAAGATTCTTCCTTACTGCTCTTGTCTCGGAAGGAAAAAGTTCTGAGATTAGCACAAAACTTCTACAACATGAATAATTCAAAGTTGAACATTATTCAATTTCATCTCAAGAAGATCCAACAAGAATCATTGCCTAAAAATTGCTTGTAGATCATAAAGCAATCTTTACTTTAGTAAAGCCAAACTACAAACACAACTTATAAACTCTAGTCAGCAATGTGTAGACACATATTTTGCTAGCACAAAAATAAACCTCTTTTACTTTAATCTATCCTTCTTCCCAGGTTTCAACTTTATGACTTCATCTTTGTAACACATATCTTTCTCTTTGTATGAATAAGAGGGTTTGACACTCCGAACTGCAGCACCAAACTGATGCTTTCGCTCTTTATCAATCCAAGCACAACAAATCATGTCAGGTTTAAAGCAGAAGACACGAACAACAGCTGGAACTGGCAATTCAACTTCATGGCTGTAACCCAGTTTTAGGCACAATAAGCGACAGTCTGCTTCAGCTCGAGCTTTGTAACCAGTTTCTGATAGCCTCAAGATTCGGAAATACTTTGCTTCCGTTTTATCTTATGAGCGTTAAAATTAACAAAACTCACTTTATAAATTATACAAAGTTCCTAATAGCTAGCCTCACGATTCGGAGATCATTTGCTTCCATTACATCTGATAAAACAAATTAAGATTAACAAGACTTGGACTTCGTAAATTACTTCCATTACCTCTAAAATTCAAAACAAAAACGCATAAGAGAAATGTAGTTAATTATTAATAATAGAACTAAGGTGCAGCTCCAAAGAATTCACAATTATGAACATTAAACAGAAAGATACTTGAGAATTACGATGGATGTCAATTTCCAAAAACAACACACTAAAGATTAGTTGATAAATTTCTCGTTATGTTTGATTAATATATTTGCTTTTTTTAATCAATGAACAAAGCGTAATAAACATGAACACACAAAATATTGTGTCAATATTATCAACATCCATATCTTCCCAAAATGTTCAAGGAAAACGTTTCTTAAACGCTTAATCTTTAATCAAACCAGCTGCTTTGTTTTGCAAAGTAGATAAGGAAAAAGGCCAGAGAAAGAAAGAAAACCTTGAAAACCCGCCATTTTTACTAATTAATTTCATCTAAAGTAAAGCCCAAGGAATAGATATACAACTGTAAATCACTAAATTATGGTGTCACATTCAAGTTTGCAACGAAAAAAAAGAAATTAGCAAAGAAGAAGACATACAATATGTAGGAGACGACCAAGCAGCGTGAAGATCCGTCGGAGAACTTAGCAGCCTCGGGAAGATTAGCCGGTGGCTTCCGAGGACACAATTCGTGGCGGAGAATTCAGACCCTAGTTTCTCCGCCTCGTGCGCCAATCTCAATATCGGAACCCTAGATTAGTCGACCTACGGAGAGCCGGGGTGGGTGAAATTGGAAAGGGGGGGAGGGAGGTGTCTTGTAGCTTCTAGAGCGTTAATGGAATTGGAGAAATTGAAATTGGAAAGGGAAGGGAAGGAAAGGCAAGGGAATTGGGGTGGTTCCTTCCAATTTTGTCCTCTAATTTTCGAATTTCGTTCGGGCAAAGAATTGCGCCAAACCGCCAATGGTTAATGATGTTTGGTGTAGTATTATTTTTTCTAACTTTTATTAACCTACAAGAAATGTTTAAAAGCTAATTAATTAAAGGAAAATTTTAAAGTCTTACCTATTTTACAGTTTTTAGTGTTAGTATTTTAGAAGTGTTACCTATTTTAAAAATCCTAGTGTTACTATTTCAGAAATGTTATCTATTACAAAGTTTATAGTGTTACAATTTCAGAAGTGTTACTATAAAATATTACATATTATAAAAGTGTTACCTTAATGTTACAAATGGACAAAGTGTTACAAAAGTGTTACTTTTTTTTTTTTTTTTTTTGAAAGAGAAGTTGCATTAATAGATAGCCAAACGGCACTTACAACAGGAAATAAAGAAACCCAAGGTACAATCAATCAAAGATAAATCAAAGTTGTCTTCGGAGAGCCTACAATGAACCAGATAACGCATTACAGCGCAGCCCCCTTGTTTTGGCTGAAACATGCAGCTATGGTTGAGGAAGTCTATCATTATGAAGTAGGCTATGAAGAGCGCTCGTAATCGATCTTTGTGGACCATATATGAGATCCCAGTCCCTGCAATGTGAATCCCGGACTGCAACCAAGGCAAGCAATTTCTCATACAGGCAGAAAAAGTGTCCCGGAACCAAGACACAGCAACCCAACACGGATGTGATGAGCAAAACCCACCGAAAAGGGGGTAAAAACAGACCCCATACAGGGGTAGAAAACCTTCACAAAGAAGGACTTAATTGGAACAAACTAAAAAGCAAAAACGGCAAAAGCCAACTTAACGAAAACTAAGCAACAGGACTACAAACCACCGTCGCACATCAATGGGCACAATTCAAGACACGAAACTGCGCGGCACAGGGGAAACGGTGGACCTTGCCGGCGAAGAGCACAAAAGTGTTACTTATATATATAGAAAATCTACAACTTGAAAAGTGCTACCTAAATGTGTTACTTAAGGTCAATTAGGAGAGAGAAATTGTTGTTGGCTGTTGTGTGGAGGAAAAACCAGATTGGTTGCAAAGACAGAGAAAGAGGAGTTAGGAGAGGACATAAGAGAGGAGAAGAGTAATCGGGTGGTTAAGAGTGAAGGAACGATGGATGGCTCAGATTGTTTGGTGCTTAGGAACAGTGAATTTCAGGAAATTGTGACTCATAACACTATTAATTTCTACAGTAGGAAACTTCCTACTTTTAAAAGGTTATGTATTATGGATAGATATAAGAAGAGATTTTACGTAGTTTGACAATGATAGCATGTGCTAGTTTGTACGTAGTACATTCTTTTCTATGGATTATAACTGCCACGGGAGAGATTATAACTAGTGACATCGTTAGCCATGAGAGAATTTGTGGTAAGGAAATTTATTGGCCACGGTAGTTTTTGTAGCAACAAATGTGATAGCCACGGTAGCATCTATGGCAAGGGATTTATTAGCCATGGTAGTATTCGTGGCAAAACAGTTTTTAAGCCATGGGAAAACCCGTGGCATAAAAAATTATCTACACCACAACCTTTGTTTTCCCGTGGCAAAAATCTAGGCACGACCACTTGTGCCACGAAAGTCATTTCAAGAATTCATGTGGCTATATTGCTTAGCCACGGGATTTTTGATCTTGTGCCATGCATGTTACCGTGGCACAAGTAGCATTTTGTTGTAATGCATGGCCTCAATGGAAAATCGTTGGAAAACATATTCATCATTTGAAATAATATTAAGGTTCTTGCAACTGATTAACAAATTAACATAACTTATTATTACATATTTACAAAAGCAATCATAATTGTTTATGGTAATAATTTTAAAACAACGTACCTTAGTTTACACTTAATTAAATCCAAAGGAGACTTAGCGGCTACACGTCCAAGAATATCTGTTATGATCTCATTAGGGAGACGGTTGAATAATGTAGGTTTCTCTAAATGTCGTCTATTCATGATGGTTTATTTGTAAACTTCTAAACTTTTTATAACTGAGAATGTTTAGAAGTATGTAATTTGTGTTGTGTGTAGCTAAATATATAAGAAATTTATAAGTATGAAGTTGAACAATTTTAATAACGTTTTAATTTAGGCCCATTAAGGGTTATGGTCATTTTATAAAATAATTTTTGCATGATCACTTAATAAACGGTTAAAATATTTAAGCTCCTAAATTAGAGCATAATGGGACGAAATTATGATGTTGTTTGATTTAGTGAACATTTAAGATTGATTAGATACATAGGGCTAAGTGATCTATATGATTTTCATTAATTAAGAACGTATTTACCTTGAGAAATTGACTAATATTATAATATTTTTTTTTATAAATAGAGGGGTAATAAATATGTGTACTTTTTTCAACTTATTTATGTTAATATTTAATCCGTAAAAAAATAAGTAATTATTCTAAAATTTTAATCATTGTTGCTTATTATAATATTCTATAACGAAAAAAATAATAGTTATTACATATAAGGTAGAATGTAAAAAGAAAACGTATTTTATTTCATAACAAAAGCAAAAAGTTTAAGAATAAAAAACAATACTGAATATAAAATATTGAAAAATAAAATGATAAGTCTCTAAAACATGAATAATAAAAAAATTGAAGTTCTCGATCACACTTGCATTGTTCACACTCCACTTCATCCCAATTATTCGCAAAAGAATAGTAATCACCATTCTCCCAAATGTTGAGCTTCGTAGTGTGTATTTCTTGTGTTTTGCAAAAAATTGGTAGCTTGGTTACCAAGTTCATTCTACTTCTTATCCATATTGTGTTCATCATCCTTCTAAATCTCCACCTAAATCTTATGATACACTCCATACCAACTTCATTTATCAGATCAATAAGCATTAATGCACCCTTATCTTTAATCTCTTCTTCTTTATTACATAAAAATATCAAGGCTAGTAGATAAGTTGCAATCTTGAGTCCTATATCCGACGCCTTTTGTATTTGTGGTAATCAATATTGCCAACGACCACGTGTAAATATTGCAACCTATAAACATTGATTTAAAAAGAAATTAGTTAAAATACAAATAGATAATGTCATAATATAAATATTATATACGTTTATAGATAATGTTAACCATATTAAATTATACTTACAATTCCATTACGTAAAAGCGACTCTGGATTATTGCAATCTAGACACCAGTCAAAAAATTCTCTAGCTATAGCTTCGAGTCGCCATATACGATCGATCATGCCCTCTATGGAAGCTCGTTTTAACACACTTTCTTCATTAGAAATATTGTTAAGTGTCTTACAACTAAGGAAAAATTGTGAAAAAAATATGTTAACATCCTTAAGGAAGCACAACCAATTAGTTTATACTAATAGCACAAAGAATTCATACCTTAATTTGCAAGTAAATAAATCGAATGGAGCTTGAGAGACAACTCGTCCAAGGATCTCTATTATTATCTCGTTAGGGAGATGGTTCAATCACGTTGGTTTTGCAAAATATTGTCTCTTCATGGTTGGAACTAATTAATCTTTTCAATCTTATTGAAGTGGAGAGAAATGAAAGTTGTGTAATAAGAAATGTAAAAAAGTTCGACCAACACAATTGGCTACATATAAAGATTTCATGAAATATTCGGCCAACTAAAATGTTTTGACAATTTAAAAATATATTATATTTTCAAAAATTCAGTCTATAATTAATGGTGGTCAAAATGGAATTAATTCTATAAGGCACTGATTCATATTTTGACTAATTGTCATTTATTGGTTGGATATTGCCTTAATGGGAATATAATATCATTTTAATTTAAGCTAAGAGTGTATAGGATTGAGTAAATATGTAGATTTGGTTATAATACTTGCCTTAATGAAACCTAGAATTACACAAATTGTAACATAAATTGGCCGAAAATTTGGATAGATATTTATAAGTGTATAAAATCGATTTAATTACTATTATTTTTCATATATAAGAAACATATAAAGCATAGTAAATTATAGCCGAATTGTTTATTTTTTTCGCTGGCCGAATATTTTGTTAATTGTAGGCTGATATTAAATTGACATGACTAATATATAGAATCACGCAAATTGGAGCATTAATTGGCCAAAAAATTGGATAGATAATTAAAAGTAATTATTGAGTTCACAAAAGTGTCACATTGATAAATGCAAAATGCACTTTTAAATAATAAAGTACATTGAATATAAATGTTTGGCTGCATTAAGATTGAGAATATTAGTTGTGTAACCTACATATAATTTTTTTTAATTTCATTAAAAATGTATTTATATTATAATGACATAAAAATATGAATATTTAAATAGAATATAAATGCATACTTGAAAATATTAGCACATTCCTCAGCCCAATGTACATATGTGATATCTTCAACCTTATGTCCCAATAACTCAGAATTGCCAGCATCATGACTTAAAATGAAAACATACGAGCTGTTTGCCCGGGTCTTTAAAGCGAAACGAATAAATTTCCTGCCTTCATTCTAATTATAATATTAGAGAAAACATAATAGTTAAGTAGTTCAATATAACAAATTGAATTTATTATAATCAGTAAATCATAAAAAATGATAAACATTTTAGTAATCGAATACACACCTGAACCAATTCCTTGATCAATTCAAATATAGTAGTGTGGAATATTACTTCTATTTGTTTATCTCGTAGTAGTATATTCATTCTTTCGGTGTTGTCTTCAATAGTCACCATAAAAGATAAACTATATCCATGAAACAACTTGAATAAACTTTGTGTGTCGATGTCGACTATACTCCCAATAACCCTACATATTTGTTTCTAAAGAACATGGAAAGAAGAAAGCTAATAATGTTTGTGTTTTTAACTCAAAATAAAACATACTAATTCATGTAATAAAAAAAATCAAAAATATGATTGAACTTACATGTTCTGTATTTAAATAATGAGATATTTTCATTCTCTTTGCATTTGAAATGTTTAGAACTTTTCGAATTGGTAATGGACATGTAATTATGAAATTCACCTTCTCTTTTACAAAACGGTCATCCTTAAACCTAAGTGTCAAACATGATAATAAAAATATATGTGTAAAATTGTATAAAATTCAATATGTAATTAAATGTGAAATAAGAGAGTTCTAAATAAAACTAATCATTACCAACACTAGTAGAAAAATGATAATTTACGTCTGTTTATTTGCGTCGCATGTATTAAGAACTGACGCAAATGGTCAAGAGAAGACGATTTGTGTCGGACTATAATCAACGTTCGACGCAAATACCCACAGCAAATGAATGGCAAGAGGATTTGCGTCGCATGGTGCTAGACATCCGACGCACATGAGTACGAGGATTTGCGTCGAACGTGCCTACGGTGTGACGCAAATCCTTGTATTAGGCGATTTGCGTCGGACATGTATGCTCATCCAACGCATATGAGTAAAACAGTTGGGTTTTTGGATCCGAGGATTTGCGTCGAATGTTCGTTACGTGCGATGCAAATGGGTTTCAGGTGGGAACGATCTGCGTTGAACCATATAAGCCCATACGACGCAGATCATCTCAAGCCCGCTGCCCTTTTTATTTCAAACCCTACCACACGTCTGCTTCTCTTTCTTCCTTCACACGCCGTCACTCTTCTATCTCTCTCTCCCTCTCTCCCACTGTGAAATCTCCTTCATCGTTTCTTTACTATCATCCGGTTTCTTCACTCATCTCACTCCCACTTCGATTCTTCACTCATCTCACTCCCAGTTCGTTCCTTCACTCATCCACTCCCAATTCATTCCTTCACTCATCCCACTCATCTCACTTCGACGAACTGAGGTTTCCACAATTGAACAAACAAGATGTGAAATTTTCTCCCACAAATCAACGTTTCCACAATTGAACAAACAAGATTTGAAATGTCAGGATTTGTTTCTTTGGCGAGAATTTTTTGAAATTCTAATTTTTTTTTGAAGATTTTCTTTGGAGTTACTTTGGTGTTTCGAATCATTGACGGATTATTTTGTTCGAATTTCAAGAACGAGAATATCGAGAATTGAAGAATGAGAAGAAAGATCGAGAATTCCAAAATCTGGAAAATTCAAATTCAAAGAACGAGAAGAAAGATCGAGAATTGACGGTGGTGATGAACTAGTATGCAAATCTGGAGAATCTGAAGAATTAGGTTATCTTTTTAATGTCTCAAATTTTGATATTTGTAAATCTAGTGAAATGTGAGAAAAGAGGAAATCTGCAATTATTTGATTGTCAGAACAATTTTCGTTTGCAATTTTAATTTGCTTAGTTTTAATTTTGCTTTGTTACTGTTGAATCTTGTGCGAATCAAGTGAAAAATAGGTGCAAATTATCGAGAATCTCTTTTGTGTTTGTGTTTCCATCCCCAAATTCATTTTTTTGGATGTTTATGTTTTGGTTCATTTTTTTTTATAAAAAGAGCAATTTGATTGTAGATTAGCCAATAGTTAATGAATGCAAGACAAAGGGAACAATCTGGAAGAATTATTGATTGTAGTTTAGGTGATAATTTGGAAAGATCTGATGCACCTTTGATGGATTTAGGTTTGGATACATGGAATAGTGGTGCTGGGAAAAATTATGTGAATAAAATAGTGGAAGTTTGCATCGCACATTGGTTACTGTCCGACGCAAAAAGTAACCATTTGCGTCGCACATTACTTTCTCTCCGACGCACATAGTAACCATTTACGTCGAACATAACTTACCATCTGACGCAAATAGTCCAGTATTGGTGGTGTGGTGCTGGGTTGATAGCGCCATTTGCGTCGCACCTTGTTGTTCATCCGACGCAAATAGCAAGATATTTGCGTCACGTCCACAACCGACGCAGATCATCTAAGGGAGATTTGCGTCGAGACCTGTGCCGTCGGACAGATGTCCGACACAAATGGTGGTCCCAGGTCCGACGCAAATCAATGATTTTGTACTAGTGCAATTAATCAACTGAGAAGCTTTCTTCGTTTGAGGTCGTATGTAGATTCTTGAATAACTCGTAGAAGTATAAAAAAAACTTATGCAATAATATATATAGTATACATAGTGAGATCGAAATAGTATAGTATTTAGAGGGGCCATTCTATATTTTAACAATGAACTAACTGAATAAGAGATTAAATAAAAGTAAATATTATATAATTATTCATATTACCTCCGACGTTTCCGATAGATAATCCACATGCTAGAATACACAATGGTTCATCAATTAAATCAGTTTTTTCGATAATCTCTTTTCTTAGAGTCTATCTAACCGCAGTACAACTACATAGAAAAAATTAAACGAATATTATAAAACGCTTTAGTAGCCTGTTATCAAAATAAAGTCAAACAATTAATAAAGATTATAATTTAAAGAATATAGTACATTTTATCCAGAATAACTAACTGTTGTGTACACTTGCTTGTAAGCTTTGTTGTTTGATATATAATGATTCCAAGAACATCTATGTTGTTTACGGAATCGTTATATAACTATCATATTTGAATTGATATTCTAATACAAAAAAATAGTATTTCAAACTTACCTACTAATCCATGGAAGTCATTTGGAACTTCTTCAAAGATTGAATTTAAACTTCAAAGTTTGATTTGGGATAACAAACCCATTGCAGATCGATTTGTATGCCTCATAGTTTTGTAATTCGGCCGAACAATTCGATTGATTGAGAAGTGTAGGTAAATAAAATAGGTTATAAAATGTGTTTCAATACATAACATAGATGACATCTTAAATATATATACTAAACAATATTTTATATCTAAATACATGCTAAATCATATCAATTTACAATTGCAATGAATATATTTCAGATTTCGAATATTCAATTTGAGATTTTTCGAACCAAAAATAAAGCATAAAAATGGTAATAAAATTGATTATTCAATTATTTTAAATAAATTGACAACAAATTTTTTTTTTTGGCTGCATAAGTCTATCTTAATAAATACATCGATGTTATGATGTAAAATTCCCGAAATTGTAAAAAACTACACTTAAAACTGTTGATAAACTAAATAAAACCCTTATAAAAAATTTAAATTGCATAAAATATAAAAAGTTGTTACAACTTATTGTGCCGCTACTTGAAATTCATAGATATCAAAATTAAGAACTCTATGCCTAGTCATCACTTGCTATATAACGGAGCAACACTTTGTTTTTAAGCCGAAGAACATCCCCTTCATTCAAATCAACATCTTCAAAGTTATCATAGCACACTTTATAATAAGCTCTTGGCGGAGTGCATTGAAGGTCATATAACATTATATTCCAAAAATCAAAGTATGGTCGAAACCCATCTATAGTGGTATAAACGTATTCGACATGAGCCCATACCTCATTGCTTTTATTAATATGATATGTAAACACATTGGATACATTATGGAAAAAAAGATGACCTCCACGAAAAAGGGTTAAAACTATAGCATCAACATCAAGGAAATTCGAATTTTCTATCCTACAATGCCATGTCTTTTTTTATTATAGGTCTATGTGTGTCATCTTGTGAGGGAGATGATATATCGTTTGAGATAGATGGTGCTGCCATGACAAAAATATAGTTTTGATTAATATTTTCATATAGGGCATGGTAACTATTTATACTTGGTATCCAACACAATATTATTTTTTTATTTATTAAAAGAATCCGAAAATATTGCTCCTATTAGAGACATTCAGAGAATAACTGCTAAATAAGATTATGAAATCATGACTACAAGGGTCGGTTTTATTTAATGACAAAAATAAAAAAGTCATTGATTTACTGACGATTAAATTAGTAATAGTTGTCCTATTAGAAAGATTTTTCTTTTTAAATATACTCAAATATGATATGATTGTAGGACAATTAAGATTGCCACAATCGATCTTCATTTAGTTTCAAAAATAATTACAGTTAATAATACGTTTCTTATAAATAAAGTAAGTAAAAAAGGCAATGATTTAGTATTTATACATATCACTTTTTAATAATTAGCATGTTTGATCTTGATCGAATTTTACAAACTTTCTAAATTCTTTTGTTATTTAATACAGTTATGTTATAACATTTCAATTTTTAAATGCATAAAACATGCAATAATTAAATGCGAAAAAAATAATAAAGCCCTTAATTTATGTCATACAATTTCGTTATTCAAATGATAAAATCGATAAGTAAATATAATAAACACCAAATGCTCATGACAACAAATAAATCCTTGTTATTAATAACAAATAAAGTTAAATCATACACATATTATTCTAAAACAAAATTTAATGAAAAAAATACCCATACTACTTTATTCATAAGTAATTGACAACCTTGAAAGTTTATTCTAATACACTATTGATTAAAAGTAAATTACTAATAACTTAGTTATTTCTCTATTACATTAATTGCAAAAAGAAATTCACTTGTCGATCACAACGACAAACTTCACATCTGCCATAGGGGAATAATAGTAAATGACCTCCATGTTCTTCAATTTCATTGTATGTTGTTCGTACATATTACATGAATGATTGGTATTGAGTCCACAATGATAATGTTCTTAACCCATATACTTCTCATGACATCTCTAAATATTTTCCTACATTCTATAACTCCTTTTTGACCAAGCTTTCTCATAATGTTGACTATCATTTTAAACCCCTTCTATTTGCAATATATATCTTCACTGCATAGATAAAGATTGCCCAATACATAACTTGCATAAATGTATCCTTCTGAGCAGGGTTTGTCCAACATCTTGAGTCCACTATGAATTTCACTCTTTGTAAAAATGTGAACCTAAAAAAATTTGCAAACCAAATTTAACGAACAACTATAAAAACTATATTTCAATATTTAGATTTATTAAATAACAAACACTTTAAATTTACCAAGCCAAAACGAATAAGAGCTTGAGGATTGTTGCACTCCAAACACTTGGTAAAAAATATATTAGAATGATGACAATCACGCCATGCTCGAAGGATTAGGCCCTCTATAGAGACACTTTGTAACATTCTTTTGAGAACCAATTTCATTGAGTGTTTTGCAACTGTGAACCAAAAAAAAAATTACATTGATGGTTATATATAATAAATTTATGATATATATAGAACAACGTGGTATATGAGCCATATATAAGAATACAAATTTAACCTCATTTTATAACGGAATAATTCACATGGACTATCAACTGCTAAACGTCGAATATTCTCAAAAATTATTTCAGTTGGAAGAATTAGCAAAAGTTGTGGGCTTCTTCTAGATGATGCCTTCATTGTTTTTTTAACTGAGGATGCAATATATGTTTTTGGAAAAATAATGACAATATGGGGGGCTTTTATACGGTTGTGTTTGATAGAAAAATGATGACAATAATTGCGTAATTAACTCCTAAAATTATGTCTAACTTAGGTCATATGTATCATCACAAATTTTGGCTGAATTATTATTACCTTTCCTAAATAGTAAAGATTTTCGAATTTAACGTTTATTTAAAACTTTAAACCGTTCAGTTTGAACTACAGTTTGTAATTTTCGGCCAAGTAATGACCACAAATTATTTTATTTATTAATTTTATTTTATATATGATAATTATGATACTTAAAACATAATTTAGTCCAAAAATCATGCAAAATATACAAATCGGATTTGATAACCTTATTTAGTCCTAAAATTGTGTCAAATAATTAGCTTTATGATACTACTAAACTAATTTAGTCATAAAATTATATATCGTGCATTTTTTTATATTAGTTGTTTATATACTTATATTTACGGTTTAATAATTCATAACTCAAACAATATTAGAAATATTTTCATACTCACAAAAAATCGGATTAAATATAACATACAATAAAATGTGCATAAAATAAGATAAAGTTCTTTTATTCCTATGAAAAAAGTAAAAACATACATAACCATTAGATTGATTGGAACACTAATACTTCAATAACATGACTATTAATAACCCGAAATAGCCCTTCTAATTCTTCAAAAGTGATTCTATTCCACGAACCACATCCTTTGCTATTTGACTTGCAAGCTCAAAATGATTACGTGCATGCATTATTTGAGCTATGTAACGCATAGTCTCGTTTCCATTTTCATCTAAATTATTCAACTTTGTGACAATATTCTTAACCTTGTCCTCGTAATTTGACCACTCTTGTAGAAATGAATTGCTTGCCTCCACATAATTCCTCAATTGAGTTTCAACTCTGAAATCCATAATGAACTCTAAAAAAAAGTGTATGATAATAATTTGAGGATAGAAGTTGTATAGAAAAGATGAAGCAAAGAGTATAAAGTGAAGTGAAAAAAAATACATGAGGTGATGACCCTTTTTATAGGACAAAATTTTCGGCCAACATGATGTAAACCCTAATAAGTTGGTTGTTGACATTAAAGATATGGTTGGGGATCTAATATATTATTTCTTCTTTAAAAAATATATAGTAGATGTAAGAGTGGGTGGTTGACATAAAACAATAAAATAAATACCGGTCAAAAAATTTCGGGCTAAGCTAATAGAAAAAAAAATTGTCAACTAATTTTATTAATTTAACATTAACGAAATTAACAAAAAAACTTTAAAATTATTAAAAATCGACAATAAATTCAACCAAATTGGTGGTTGACATTAAAAATATGGTTGGTGAATTATTATATATATTTTTGATGAAGAAATAAAAAGTAAATGTAAGAGTTGATGGTTGAGATAGAACAATGTAATAAAAAGGTAAATAAACTTCGGCTAGATATAATAGAAACTAACAAAAAGGGCAAAACTAATTTTATTAATGTAACATAAGCGAAATTAACAAAAACCAAACATCAACCATATTAAATTTAATATTTTTATTACGTTAATAAAATTAATACAATAATATTTAAAAAATCTAATACTAATCGTTACCTAAATAACGCAACAACACTATATTTGTAGGTGGTATAACATCTCCCTCGTTCATGTTGATTTCTTCAAATGGAACTCGACATACTTTATGAGCTCTTTCAGGAAGACAATGAAGAAAGTGTAGTACCATATATTCTAAATTCACATAAATTCTAGAATCCTTGATTGTAGAAAATACATATATACTCCAACATATACCAATTATCTGAATTCAAGTCTTCATCCATTGTGACATCCTTGCAAACTTTGTATAATTTAAGATGACCCGAACGGAACATTGTTTTTACCATACCTTCGTGATTAGAAAATTTGAGTGTTCCACTTTAGGATGCCAAATCTTTAAACTTCTAGGTGAAGATGGTGTTTCAGATGAACCATATTCATTCTCCATATTTTTAAAATTCAAGGTGGCCGGATATAGGGGAAGGTGTTTAGGGTTTATGAATTTTGATGTTGTAGTGCAATGCAAATATGATCAGGATGTTTATAGTGGTAGAGTTAGGGTTTTAAAAAAATGTACTCATTTTTTTTTAAAAAAAATTACTTTAGAAAATCCGGCCATTTTTAAGATTCAAAATCAATCCCTAAAATTACGTTTTACAAATTAGGAATGATTGTGTTTTAGGTGATCAACTTGCACATGATTTGAGCATCCACATGTTTTATTTCCATATTTTAAAGAATTTAATTGATTGACATAGGCTTGATTGAAGGATGGCCAATCAAATTGAAATCTATGTGGCAAAGACTTGATGAAAACGTGACACGTGGCCACCAAAAGATTGAGAACGATTTTTTGGATGCCAAATGGCGAGAACAATTGTATAGCTGACACATAGGACAAAATGATCAAGGTTTATTAGTATATATAGATATAGATGAAAAATAATTTTTTTCTTAAAAAGTTAAGTGAGCAAGTTCACTATAGAAAGTATGCATGTTTAGAGTTTCTTAGAATAATTATGACCTATTTTAATGATATTTTATATTTTTTTCACCAAATTTAAGATTTACCAGTATATTTTTTAGAGAATTTTCCGTATGTATAAGTCAATAAGGTCAAAGCAGGTCTTTTTCGGGTCGGAAATGTCAACCTTAACCTAATCTGTTTAATTAAATGGGTTAATCGTGTCAACCCATTTACTTAAATGGGTCAAAAATCCCAACCATAACTCACTTATTTCGGGTTAGGTTCGCGTCGGGTTGTCGGGTTGGGTCACCTTTTGCCAGCTCTAACGTGTACCAAGACACTTGTTTGAGTGTTAATATATCTTATTGCAATGTCTCATTATAAAAGTTGATACATGGTAGCACTTCTTAATTTTTTTTATACTTGGTAGCCCCGAACTTTTAGGTTTTCTACATGGTAGCACTTCTTAAGTGAATTCCATTAAGTTGTCGTTAGTTTTGACATTTATTAATCTGACACGCAAATTGAGACTTTTTCGACACCCAAAACGAGTATTTCTGATCATTTTTTGACAATGAAAGGGGCTCAATTTTGTCCTTAAAGGCTCGATTAAAGGTTGGAATTGTCAAAAAATGATCAGAAATACTCGTTTTGGGTGTCGAAAAAGTCTTGATTTGCATGCCAAACTAATAAATGTCAAAACTAACGACAACTTAACTAAATTCACTTAATAAGTGCTACCATGTAGAAAACCTAAAAGTTCGGGGCTACCAAGTTTTAAAAAATTAAAGAAGTGCTACCATGTAGAAAACCTATAAGTTGGGGGCTACCACGTAGAATTTCCCATATTTTTTCTTATATAATGGTTTGAGAAAGCTTGTCAAAGTTGGTTGATGAATAGTGCTCAAATGTCAAATGGCGCAAGTGTTTAAGCAACTGTACTTGTATATTATTTTCATGAAGAATGAAAACTGAATTCATTTTTCCTTCTGTTGACATAGTAATTTAAGGTAGTTCAGTTGAATAGTTTGAACATTGAGTATTTGAGTGCCTTTGAGTTGAAATTCAAAAATAGTACTATGAACTTTGATCATTTTTTCTCTTCAAGTTCTCTGTTTCTCGTATGCAAATTTGCTTAGTCTGGATTCTTCAAGTAATAGAAGTGCGAATTTGAATTTTTATTATCTTATTGAGTTGTTTTTGTTTTCCCTAGTTTCCTTCAGTGTGTGTTGTATTCAAGTGATTTTGGCTCTTTTGAACTATCAAAATCAATTAGACTATACCAAAATTTATTTAGAGTTATAGGAAGAACTAATTAGATTTGTAGTCTTACTTCTTTAGAGTTTTAACAATATTAGTTTAGAGCTATAGGAAGAACTTATTAGAGTTGTAGTAGTACTTCTTTAGAGTTATAGCAATGCTTGTTTAGAGTTTTACCGAGTCTTCTATAGTTCTTTTTAGAACTAGTCACTAGAGTTATACCTATACTTCTTCTAGAGTTGTAGAAGTATAATAGTTAGAGTTTTAGCAACATTTGTTTAGAGTTATAGGAAGTACTAGTTAGTTTTATGGCAACACTTGTATATAGTTGTAGGAAGTAGTAGTTACGAGTCATATCGATGCTTGTTTAGAGTAATAGGAAATAATAATTAGAATTACAACAAGTCTTCTTTAGAATTACGACAAGTCTTGTTTAGAGTTACTGATTACATTTATGCATAGTATTAGTTAGAGTTATAACGACTTTTGTTTAGAATTATAGTTAGTGATAACTAGAGTTATGGTAAAACTTCTTTAGAGTTATAGGAACTGCTTATGTTTCGAATTTGAATTATGAGTCATCCCTAAATACTGTAGTAAAGTGTGGCTAGGTTACTTTTATGCTTTCTGATGTTCGAATGTGGTCGATAACACTGTTGCTCAGTAGATTGGTCAAGTAATTTTTAATCCATCAACATTATGAAATTGAATAATTGATGTGACTAAGCATTATGAAATGGAAGAATTGGTGTGATAATGAAATTGTATGTTTAGAATTTCTCAAGACTTGTTTAGAGTTATCGGTAGTAGTAGTTAAAGTTATAGCAGCACTTGTGTTAGAGTTACATGAATTTGTAATTAGAGTTATGTTAGTAGTTGTTCAGAGTTATAGGAAGGAGTAATTAGAGTTATGGCAGCAATTCTTTAAAGTCGTAGAAGATAATTACTAGAGTTGCACCAACTCTTGTTTAGAGTTATATACAATAGTAATTAGAGTTACGAAAGTAAAGACACTTGTTTATAGGAAGTAAAAATTAGTTCATAAAACTCTAATCAAATGTGGGCATAATTTTAACTACTACTTTATACAACTCTAATCAAATGTTGGTGTAATTCTTAAATACTAGTTCATGTAACTCTAATCAAATGTTGGTGTAACTCTAACTTTGACTTCCTATAACTCTAATTAAATCTTGGCATAACTCTAAATTTTATTTCTTATGACTCTAATTAAATGTTGTCGTAACTTTAACTACTTGTTTATATACCTTTAATCAAATTTTGCAACTTGATAGCCTGTTATCTCAATTGGCGAGTGTTTTGTGTGTGCATGTGGGTTCGACTCCCACACAGGCTTTTATTATTTGATATGCTTTCTTTAACGGTATTGAGCAACTTTTAAGATGTAATTTTTCACCTTACCTAATGAGTTGGTAAAAGAAAAATAAATTACACTAGCTTGAGTTACAATAACAAAAGTTCGACTCTACCTATAAGTTAAACGAGTGCAATTGTACAGAACAATTTGTTCTATGTTTAGGTTTCTAACTTTTAACAAGAGTCATTTCAAAACCTATGTGGGAATCGAACCCACATCTTGTGCATAACACAATGCTCTTCCATTTAAGCTAATAGGTTTTAGGTGTAAAAGTTGTTGAAGAAGTCATCTAGAAAGACCAACAGCATGCTTCTTTATGGTCCCAAAAGAACTATCTCGTCCAAAACAGAGTTCAATCGGTTAAAGACCCCGAAATCTACACTTCATTTCCAAACATATGCACAAACAAACAACAAGAAGACAATTCTCTGTAGTTACTAGTTAACCAATGGAAACCTTATGGATTGAAGATGACAAAGATAATCCTTATTCGTTAGAGTTGATAAAACTAAAACGATATGAGTCAGAGATTCAGAAATTTCCATATGTCACTCCTCAATCACAAGTTCATCGCAACTTCTAGAATGTCAGATGCATCACATTAGCACTCAACTTCCCTAAAAATAAACATGACTAACAGACAAGAAAATGAATGAGAAACAACTAGTATGTAACTGAATAAAACCATTTATACTGGAAATGATCAATAATGAACTCAAACATAGAAGATTCATAAATACATGATTCAAAAATAAATCTAAAAAGCATTAGAACCAAATCATCACTATGCTCTAAGCACATAGAGCAAAATTAAAAGTTTTTCGGCTTTAAAAAACTCAATATTCTTCAATCTGTAAACAATAGATTCTCAAAAACATTGTCATCCCTCTAAATCTTTTACAATGACGTATATTTTCATAATGATTCACTACCAAGCTTTTGTAACCAAAATCATATATCAGGACACTCACTGCTACACATATCATTTTTATTTGGTTTCCATGTCAACAAAACAACAACAACAAAACTCCTATGTCATCCTTGTTTCTTTCCTTGGTTTCCATAAATGTGAAATTGATCAAAGGAACACATTGGTTGCATAGCCGACTGCATTTTAGTAAATTGCTCATTTGTGGATCAATTTAAAATTGACCAATCATTCTTGGTAGAAAGACATCAAAAAAAAACAATCGGGAAGGTTCAAAGATTATAACTAGGCAACAAAAAAGTTCTAGAATCAATTGGAATGAACATAAATGAAGAGGATAAAGAAGAATAAGAAAGAGAAATCAGCAACAAGCAATCAAGAAGGTTCAGATTATAAATATGCAACAAAAAATCTAGAATCTATTGACATGAAAATAAATGAAGAGGAGAATGACGAATTGTCGTCAAATTCGACCATAAAATAGACAATATAGGTTGCGAGAAAGAAAATCGCAATAATTAATCAATAAAAAATATACAAACATTCCAGGAAACATCTACAATTCGAATGATTAACCGAAAGGAACGAGAGGAAGGAGAAAGAATCTGAGGAGAGAGAAAGGTTATGTGATGATAGGAGATTGTTTTGGTAAATTAGTTTCTTTTACTTTTTAATCTAGGCATTAAATGAACCATATCTAAGGGCTGGTATTTTTTCTCACTTCTCATGTAAAACATCATTCTCACCTGAACTCAATTCTATATAGAATTGAGTTCAGGTGAAAATGGTGTTTTACATGAGAAGTGAGAATAAGTACCAACCCTTAAATCATGCCTCATTTAATGGCCAAGATTAAAAACTAAAACAAACTAAAATCCCGAACTATCCATACTTATCACGCATAACCTTCTTTCTTTATCCTCTCTCTTTTCGGTTACCGATGATTATGATGAAGAAGTTCAGAGCACTAGTTCTCTCTCCTGCTTGACCTCTCTTGAAGACTTTAATTTCTTTCTATCAAGTTTGTTTTCTTTTATGTTTTCTTTTGTTTGAATAAATTAAAACATACGGTAGTTAAAATTTTATTAATTTAGATTTGATTAAACATGCGCAGGAGAAGGATGTCTGAATTCTACACAGGAAAGTCGAAATCGTTTGCGAATTTAACATAAGTGAGGAACCTCAAGGAATTAGGGAAATCAGAGAACCCGTTTAACAAGAGGAGAAGAACTTTAATGGCTTATAATCTCATGTTTAAGGGTGATACTGATGATGATCATAGTAATAATAAGTAGAAGAGTTCATGGTTAATTATTACCAATCCAATCACATCTCAATGCCTCTTTTGCCCCTTGCTGAAGAAGATGATGGTCATGGTGATGTGGTTGATGATTCCTCCAACGCCGACGATTATTATTCGAGCGTCTATTGTCTAATACTCATCTTCAACAAATTAAAGAGCATCCTTATCCTACTGTAGATGTGCCTACTGCTTCTTCAACTGCTCATGTTTCTTATGATAGGTTTAGGCGTAATTGTTAGATACTCTGCTCTTCTACTAACCAGCATTTCTTATTCTATGCCATTGGAAAGCCACATGCTTTTTTACTCACATAGAAAAAAAAAGAACTATTCTAGCACAAGCAATCTAAAATTTTTTTTGTTAACCTGCACTTGGAGCTATAACAACCTATACATATAAAATATTTGAACAATTACACATAATTGCAATTTTTTTTACCACAGTGTATGCAATGATTATATTCTAACAATGAGATTGGTTGTTAATTATAAGTTCCTATAACTTTAATGAAGTGTGAATATAACTCTAACCAATACCTCCCATAATTCTAAATAAATTTTGTTATAACTCTTAACTACTACTACCTAGAACTCTGGCAAAGTATTGGTATAACTCTTATGACTAGTTCGTATAACTCTAAAAAAGAGTTGGCGTAACTCCGAACAAGCAATGTTATAACTCTAAACACATATTCCTAAAATGATAAATTCAATTACTAAACGAGCACTAGTGTAACTCTAATTAGTAATTCATATAACTCTAATCAAATATTGCTATAACTCTAATTAGAACGTACTACAACTCCATTTAGCATTTTCTGTAAATCTAAACAAATATTGTTCTAAGCCAATGTAGTTATAACTCTACTAAATATTCAAATTGATCCCTCATAATCATACATAGATCCCCGCAATTCGAGTAATTAAACTACTCACACGTATACTGGATAAGAGTTATACCAACTTGTAATAGGAGTTATGCCTATAGTTGTTTAAAGTTATAGCAACCTGTACATATAAAATATTTGATTAGAGTTATATGATATTTTTTAATTAGAGTTATGTCAAAAAAAATTAAGAGTTACACAAACTAGTAACTAGAGTTACGCCTATATTTGATTAGAGTTATACGAACTTGCATGTGTAGTTACGCCAATATTTAATTACAGTAAAACAAACTTGTACTACAACGATCCAATGCACCTTTAAAAACAATATGAAAATAAGTAAAACAAATACCGACGGGTGTCTCTAAACAATATGAAAAAGTAATACCGCAAGTGCATAGTGTCTCCAAATAAAATAAATCCCGCTAATCTAATGTCCAAATAAGTAAAAGAAAAGACATAAGAAAATAAACTAATACAAGGAAGTTCGATGATTGGTTGATGATAGTAGTTGATAATTGCGTCAACAACTCGGGCGAACCGACTATTGGGCAACCCATTGGGCGCTAGGTGATGCTCGGTGCGTGACAGCTTCACCGGGTCATCTACCGAAGGCTGTATCTCGATCTTTATGTATGTTATATGGGCGTGTGACCTATCATTGTGAAGCTCCTGAAGTCTAGTTTCCAACGCAATTTGAATCACTTAAATCCGATCTGTAGAACTCAAGTTATGATCAAAAGCGTGAATCATGATTGACCATATTATTGCAAATAATTCTTATAACTCTAAATAAGTGTGGATATAACTCTAATCAATACTTTCTATAATTCTAAAAAAATGTTGTTATAAATCTTAACTAATACTTCCTATAATTCTGGAAAAGTATTGGTATGACTCCGATGACAAGTTCGTATAACTCTAAAATAGATATGACATAACTCCGAACAAGCAATGCTATAACTTAAGGGATTTAACCCTTTTGACTATGACCATGCGACTTATGCTCAAACCAACCGTAGACCAAAGATTCAGGTGTAACCAAAGGGTCCTAATATAAAGTAAAGACTAAGCAGAGGACATTTATCTGGAGTGATTTACCAAGTTTTATCTTTAGTAATAGGATTATTAGTAAAGATACTTACTGGGTAAGTTACAAGTTACAACTCTACAAGCCAATACTATTGAATATATATATTTTTTTTGATCCATATGAGCCACGAAGGCAGTACAAATTACAAAGAAGGGGAGGGGGGATTCGAACCTGTGACCTATCGTTCACAGCACCTCAATCTTAACCACTAGGTCGGTCAAGACATCCTTGGTACTATTGAATATCATAAAACTAAAAGTACACAACTTCAATTCGTCACAGAAGTGCCACAACTCTCATTTACTTATAAATTGTGAGGGAAACTAGAAGCAAAAGATATTGTGCTTAATCAATATCAGCTTAAGTGCCATCATCACATTAAATGCGGGAAAGAAAAAGTACTTAAGATCCACCATAGTTTACAATTAATTAACCAAGTATATTTTGAACAGCTACAACTTTCTGATTTGTATAAATTGAGCCAAGATATGAGCTAAGCGAGTAAGCGCTAACCACACTGCAAAAAACCAAAATGCTTGAGGTTTTGACACTCCACATATCGCATCGCACAACTTATACCAGGTTTAATATTCTACATAGCATAATTTATACAAGAATCAGCAAATAAGGATCAGATACATGTATTTAATATTCTACACAGCATAATTTATACAGGGTTCAGCAAATAAGGATCAAAAATCATGAACAAGTAAATAAATTTCTAAAATAAATTATGAACAAGCAAAGAAATTTTGAAAACAAATTATGAACAAGCAAAGAAATATCGAAAACAAATTATGAACAAGCAAACGAATTTCGAAAACGAAGATGCATACGGATTTCCAAAAACAAACTAAGTTTCCAGCGTCAAGTGAATGGATTCCATGAAATTCTTGGACAAAAGGAGGTGACAGGAGAGAAGACGTACAATACGTGATGAGAGGAGAGAGACAACGTAGTCGGGAAGAAGGAGAAGAGAGGAGAGAGAAAATTAGGTCTTTGAATGGAATGGATGAAAAAGGTAATTTGTGTTAATATTAGTTTTGAGATCTTGGCCGTTTATAAGATCTAATCTAAGGGCAGTGGTTCATTCTCATTTCTCACCTAAATTCCTTTCTCACATGATCTTGCCTATATATATGCATATATACATATATATGTATATATACATATATATATATATATATATACATATATTTTATTTTTGGGCCCCCTTTCGGGGACCCGTGGTAAGATGAATTTCCTCTAGGCTGCCCTCGCACAGGGCCACTCACCCGAAGCCCAAACCCCCCTTCCCCCCAACGATATTGAAATTATGCTTCCACCAAGATTTGAAAGTATTAGTTAGAGTTATACCAATACTTTTCCAGAGTTATAGAAAGTACTAGTTAGAGTTATAACATTTGTTTAGAATTATAAGAAGTATTCATTAAAGTTATATCCACACTTGGTTAGAGTTATATGAATTATTTGCTATAGTGTCTCGAATTGATCTTGAGTGCTACTGAATTTCACTGAACAAAAGGGTCAAATTCATTGAATTTCACTAAACAAAAAATTTCGGAGCGTAAAAAATTCCACTGAATTTCAGTGTCGAAATTCAGATGACTGTGCGCGAGAAATAGAATTGATCATGCGTGAAGAAACTCAATGTCGAATTGATCTTGACAAAAAAAAAATGTTCGTAATTTCTTCATTAAAACAGAGTAACCGAAAAGAGAGAGAGAGAGAGGAGAGAGAAGGAAGGTTTATGATTATTCACATTTAGTTCAAATATTATGCACATTCAATTCAAACATTATGCACATTGAATTAAAAATTTGTGCATATACAAACATAAAACACACATGCACGTTGAATTCAAAAAATATGCACATGTAATTGACAAATTATGCACCTTTAGTTCAAAAAATATGTATATACAATCGTCATGTTTGTATCTCTCTCCATTCCTTTTTCATCCATTCCATTCAAAGACCTAATTGACAATATGTATATACAAACTAATATTAACACAAACTACATTTTTCATCCATTCCATTCAAAGACCTAATTTTCTCTCTCCTCTCTCCTCTCTCCTCTCTTCTCCTTCTTCCCAACTACGTCGTCTCTCTCCTCTCATCTCCTATTGTACGTCTTCTCTCCTGTCATCTCCTTCTGTCCAAGAGTTTCATGGAATCCATTCCCTTGACACAGGAAAGTTAGTGTGTTTTCGGAAATTCGTATGCATCTTCGTTTTCGAAATTCGTTTGCTTGTTCATCATTTGTTTTCGAAATTTTTTTGCTTGTTCATAATTTGTTTTAGAAATTTCTTTGCTTGTTCATGATTTTTGATCCTTAATTGTTGATTCTTGTATAAATTATGTTGTGTAGAATATTAAATACACGTATCTGATCCTTATTTGCTGATTCTTGTATAAAATATGATGTGTAGAATATTAAACTTGGTATAGGTTGTGGGATGCTATATGTGGAGTGTCATAACCTGAAGTATTTTGGCTTTTTACAGTGTGGTTAGTGCTTACTCGCTTAGCTCATATCTTGGATCAGTTTATACAAATCAGAAAGTTATAGCTGTTCAAAATATACTTGGTCAATTAATTGTAAACTATGGTGGATCTTAAGTACTTTTTCTTTCCCGCATTTAATGTGATGATGGCACTTAAGCTGACATATTGATGAAGCACAATATCTTTTGCTTCTATTGTCACTCACAATTTTATAAGTAAATGAGAGTTGTGGCATTTCTGTGACGAATTGAAGTTTTGTAGTTTTAGTTTTATGATATTCAAATAGTGTTGGTTTGTAAGAGTTGTAACTTGTAACTGACCCAGTAACTATCTTTACTAATAATCCTATTACTAAAGATAAAACTTGGTAAATCACTCGAGATAAATGTCCCCTGCTTGGTCTTTACTTTATATTAGGACCCATTCGTTACATCTAAATCGTCCTACTGTATGTGAGAGCTTCATCGAAGACCTTTGGTCTACGGTTGGTTTGACCAGAAGTCGACATGGTCATAGTCAAAAGGGTTAAATCCCTTAGGGTGAGTTTATCCCTCAGACTCAACTCCAAACTTCAGACTGTGCCACATCAGCTTTCCACTACTTTTTAATTCTACAGACTCACTTCAGACTCATTCCAGTTTTATACTCTATCCCTCAGACTCTCTCCAGACTCACTTCACTTTATTTTATGCATTCTAATTATTTTTTTGTTTTCAATACCATTATATTATGAAATGTAGTAAATTAGAATAATTACCAATAAATAATTAGTTAAATGAAAAAAAAATTAATTATTTAAGATTTTAAATTGGCATTAATATTATATAATTTATATAGCACTAATTGAGTACATGAGCAATAGAGACTTATTAAATTTAAAAGCATTTAAAAACATAACTAAATGCATAATAATTTCTACAACATATGACAAAAGATACATACGAAATTTGAATTTACACATGAAATTTAGTTAGCGTTTTCTCCAAAACGTGACCAAATGTGTTCCATCAAGTCATGTTGCAATTGGTGACATTGAGTTCGGTTACGAATTCGTGTATGATTTTCAAAGTATCTGCTTCGATTTGCATAGTAATTTCTAAGAAGACCAGTGCGAAGTTGCGGGCTTTCATTTTGATTTCTTGATACCGTATATTCAACAGTAGGGGTGATTCTATTATCATCTCTTTCATCCTCAATAATCATATTATGCAATATTATACATGCTTTCATGATATCCCCTACTTCACTTTTATCCCATAAACGTACCGGGTTGCAAACAATCGCGAATCTCTTTTGGAGCACCCCAAATGCCCGTTCTATATCCTTTCTTGCACCTTCTTGATATTGAGAAAATAGTTTCCTTTTCTCGGATAGCATATTCGCTCGAGGGATGGATTTGACAAAAACTGGCCACTCAGGATAAATACCATCTGCAAGATAATATCCTATATTATATGTGCTTCCATTTACAGTGTATTGGATTTCTGGGCCTCGACCTTCAAGTAACTCATCGAATATCGGGGGATCGATCTAGTACATTAATGTCATTGTTAGAACCTGCAACACCAAAATATGCAAATCAGATGAAGCAACGGCTTCCAATACCATAGTTGGTACGCCTTGATGACCTCCAGTGTATTGACCTTGCCATGCTGTAGGACATTTATCCCATTGCCAATGCATACAATCAATACTACCTAGCATACCTGGGAATCTGCGAGCTTCCCCTATTTGAAGCAAACGTTGGATGTCATCCACAGTTGGTCTTCTCAAGTATTCAGGTTCAAATATCTCGATGACACACTTACAGAATTTCTTTAAGCATTGTATCGCTGTATTTCCACCAATGCGCACATATTCATCTACAGCGTCACCAGCCACTCCATAAGCCAACAATCGAATGGCAGCAACACATTTTTGAAGTGGAGTGAGAGAGCTTCTACCAAGGGCATCAACTCTTTGTGTAAAATAGTCAAAATGATTTTCAAGAGCATTGACGATACGAAGGAATAACTCTTTTCTCATCCTGAACCTTCTGCGAAATAGTTGTGCGTTGTATACCGGGTTGCTTGAGAAATAATCATTCCATATGCGCTCGTGCCCTTCTTCACGTTTTCTTTCCGTGTAACATCGCTTCTTTCTTACTTTTCTATTATTTGAAGGTGATGTATCTTGAATGATATCATTTAGGATATTATCTACTGTATCCATGGAAGTGTCACCCTCCATGTATGAATCACACATTTGATTATACAAATCATCAAATGTGGTAGGGGGGTTGGAGTTTGACATTCTCGTTTTTTTTTAAGTGTAAGAGACTTTGTAGGTGTTTTGGTTTGAGAATTTAAGCTCTTCAGTGGGATAAATATATAGAGCTGGTGAAACATAATTCATTGCACACGATTCACACAATTCACTGAATAGTTCAACAATGCACTCATCTTTGGTACAATAATTCACAAAAGATAGTACAATAATTCAGCATATAGTGTAATAATAGCTGACAAAGTTACTGAAAAGAAAAAGGTGAGTAGACTAGAGCTATGCAACAATCAATATAAAGTAAGAAGTGATGCACTGATATGGACATGGAGTTGACAACTCATTGCAGGTGCAAGCAACAAACCAAATCAATAATAGACAAAACTACGAATAACCATTAATATTAAATGTAGATGAAGTTCATGAAACAAAAACACTTAACTTAAACATAGTTGAAATAAAAAAACACTTAACATAAACATAGTTGAGATAAAATCACTTAACTTAAACAAAGTTACAACAAACTAATATAACATAAACGAACATTAATGAGAACATTTAAATATTTCTGCTAGCTTAAATCACCCTAATCATCAAAAGTCCATCCATATTTGTCTGCAAGTGCTAGCAATTTTTTCTCATGAATTTTCCTTTGCAAGGAAGTCATCTTGGTGACATCAGCACAAAGTAGTTGATTCTCAAGCTCTTGCTCTTTTAAATTTGCGATACGACTTACTGATTCTGCGCGTGTGTCTTCAATACTCCTTGCAATTGATATAGCTTCATTATGATCACCTTGAATACTTTTTCCCTTCCTTTGAGAAGCTAATAGTTTCTTTGCAGCTTGTTGACCCATTGGTCTGGGTTCATCAACTTCATCGGAACCCCCAACACCCCCTTCGCTTGTTGTGTAGTCGCCTGATTCGGAAACTTTGCTCCTCTTCGATGACTCACTGCCGTCGCGTTTCTTACGCTTGTTTTTTTGTTCAGACTTAAACTTATCTTCATCACACACAATACTCCACACATGATCGTACTGGAACTTTGACTGGTAGAGACTTTGATATAGTGCACGTGCCTCTGAGAGCTTCAAAGCTTCATTGAACCCACTTCTCTGTTCATATTTGGCATAACAACCTGCAAACTTTCCAAGAGACGCATTAATTGACCACCAATGTTTTTTGCAGGGGTTTACCTCTATTTCAGCTTGGCCTTCTTGTCTATTTTCATTGAAGAAAGCACAAATTTTCCCCCAGTACGCATCTGCTCTTTGTGCCTTGCCATTTACTTCATCTTTAGTAGTATTAATCCAGGCGACACCAAGAAGTCTTTCATCTTCTATTGTCCAAGCTAAAGCCTTTTTCTCTTTTGTTTGACTTTTCCGACGAGTTGCAGTACGGGTAGGTTTTCGAGTGGTTGTAGTGACATCAACATTTTCAACCTCTTCAATGCCCACATTATCCATAGGTTGGTTGTCGGAATTAGATCCAATACTAATGGGTGTAAATGGAGGTTGATCCATATTATCATTTGTGGGATTATATTGGTAATTTGGAGTTTGGAGAAATTGGCTAAAATTTTGTTGAGGTGTATTTCCTATATTATTAGTTGGACTAGGAAAAGTCATATTTGGATTTTGGGAATTTTGTTGTTGGTTTTACTGACCTAAAGCGGAATTAAATTGAGGATTATTTTGCAAGAAACTCATAAGAGAATTCAAATCAAAATTTTGATTTGGATCCATTATAAATAAAGTAGACTGATATATTTTTTTGGAGAGGGAAAATGATTACAGAGATGATAAATTTGGGGGAGTATAAAAAAATTGGAAACAACACACAATATTTATAGGAAGAAACAAGATATTACCGTTGAATTATTACCGTTAAATTAGAGTTTAAACACAAAAAAAAAAAAAAACGTGGCAAGTAATTCAGTAAAAGGGAGTCTTTAGGTGAGTCTTTGATTTCAAAACTCAAGTAAAGACTCCCTCCAAATTTTGGATGCAATATCCCAAAGTCTTGTAAAGACTCTTGTTAAGACTGCCGCTCAAGACTCAACATAAGACCGCGATATTCATACCCTTAAGTTATAGCATTGCTTGTCCGGAGTTATGCCATAACTATTTTAGAGTTATACGAACTAGCTAGTCATTGGAGTCATACCAATACTTATCCAGAGTTATAGGAAGTATTAGTTAGATTTATAACAACATTTTTGTAGAATTATAGAAAGTATTGATTAGAGTTATATCCACACTTATTTAGAGTTATAAGAATTATTTGCAATAATATGGCCAATCATGATTCACTCTTTTGATCATAACTTGAGTTCTACAGATCGGATTTAAGTGATTCAAGTTGCGTTGGAAACTAGACTTCACGCCCATAGAAGATGCGTAGAGATCGAGATACAGCCGTCGAAAGATGACCCAGTGAAGCTGTGACACACCCAGCATCACCTAGCGCCCAATGGGTTGCCCAATAATCGGCTCGCCCGGGTTGTTGACGCAATTAATCAACTATTATCATTAACCAATCATCGAACTTCCTTGTATTAGTTTATTTTTTTATGTCTTTTCTTTTACTTATTTGGACATTAGATTAGCGGGATTTATTTTATTTTGAGACACCATGCACTTGCGGTGTTACTTTTCCATATTGTTTAGAGGCACCCATCGGTATTTATTTTACTTATTTTCATATTGTTTTTAAAGGTGCATTGGATTGTTGTAGTACAAGTTCGTATTACTGTAATAAAATATTGTCGTAACTACACATGCAAGTTCGTATAACTCTAATCAAATATAGGCGTAACTCTAATTACTAGTTTGTGTAACTCTTAAATTTTTTTACTAGTTTGTGTAACTCTAATTAAAAAATATCACATAACTATAATCAAATATTTTATATGTACAAGTTGCTATAACTCTAAACAAATATAGGCATAACTCCTATTACAAGTTGGTACAACTCTTATCCAGTATATGTGTGAGTAGTTTAATTACTCGAATTGCGAGAATCTATGTATGATTGTGAGGGATCAATTTGAATATTAAGTAGAGTTATAACTACATTGGTTTAGAATAATATTTGTTTAGATTTACAGAAATGCTAAATGGAGTTGTAATATGTTCTAATTAGAGTTATAGCAGTATTTGATTAGAGTTATATGAATTACTAATTAGAGTTACACTAGTGTCGTTTAGTAATTGGATTTATCATTTTAGGAATATGTGTTTAGAGTTATAACATTGCTTGTTCGGAGTTACGCCAACTCTTTTTAGAGTTATACGAACTAGTCATAAGAGTTATACCAATACTTTGCCAGAGTTATGGGTAGTAGTAGTTAAGAGTTATAAGTTGTAACAAAATTTGTTTAGAATTATGGGAGGTATTAATTAGAGTTATATTCACACTTGATTAGAGTTATAGGAACTTATAATTAACAACCAATCTCATTGTTAGAATATAATCATTGCATACACTATGGTGAAAAAATTGCAATTATGTGTAATTATTCAAATATTTTATATGTACAGGTTGCTATAACTCCAAGTGCAGGTTAACAATTCTTTTTTTTAGATTGCTTGTGCTAGAATAGTTCTTTTTTTTATCTGAGTAAAAAAGCATGTGGCTTTCCAATGGCATAGAATGAAAAATGCTGGTTAGTAGAAGAGCAGAGTATCTAACAATTACGCCTAAACCTATCATAAGAAACATGAGCAGTTGAAGAAGCAGTAGGCACATTTACAGTAGGATAAGATTGCTCTTTAATCCCTTCAATAAAAGATTGCTCTTTAATCCCTTCAAAAAAAGATTGCTCTTTAATTTGTTGAAGATGAGTATTAGACGCTCGAAATGACTAATAATCGTCGGCGTTGGAGGAATCATCAACCACATCACCATCACCATTATCTTCTTCAGCAAGAGGCAAAAGAGGCATTGAGTTGTGATTGGGTTGGGAATAAAATAACCCTGATTTTTTCTACTTATTATTACTATGATAATCATCAGTATCACCCTTAAACATGAGATTATAAGCCATTAAAGTTCTTCTACTCTTGTTAAACGGGTTCTCTGATTTCCCTAATCCTTTGAGGTTTCTCACTTCTGTTAAATTCGCAAACGATTTCAACTTTCCTGCGTAGAATTTGGACAGCTCTCTCCTGCCCATGTTTAATCAAATCCAAATTAATAAAATTATAACTACCCTATGTTTTAATTTATTCAAACAAAAGAAAAAAAGAAAGGGAAATTCTCTCTGGTAGCCCTTTACTTCTTTTTTTTTTCTTTGGTGACTTTTCTTATGGGTTAACTAGTTTTTATATGCACGCGATGCGTGCGCTAATTTTAAAACTCGTTATTATATACTCCATCCGTACTATAATTATGAATACTCTTAAAACGTGAAAGATTAATAGTTAGATGAATCTAGATATATTAATTCGCTAATGCAAAAAACTAACAAAGGTTGTGAGTCATTTTTAATATTAATTTTTTTAAATGAATTTAGATATATTAATTCTTAAGATTTAATGAACATAGAACTTTACACATACTTTTATTTTCAATAACAAACTGCGTACCTGATTAACAGTAAAGTATCCACAAATTTGAGAATGTCGTTTTTGAGAATGTCGTGAAGCTCCAATCTATGAAGAGAACTTATTTTTTTTTTGTTTGGAGTTTGTGTTTGTGTTATGGAAAAATTATTTTGAGTTTGAATTAAGTTTTCTATGTAATGAGAATGTTGTGTATTTTTTGTTATTGTTTGTGGTATTACTGTTTGGTAAGTTCTTGATTACGAATCTTTTTGATTGAATCTTTTTTATTGGCAAGTTTATGTGATTGAACTTTTATATGAGTTGATTGGATTTAATAGAGATCTGATTGTTTTTTTTTTGGCAAGTTTATGCATTGAATTGGTTTTGATTAACTATTAGGAGTGTGTGTGGAGATTTGAAATCTAATATTTATGTTTTGGAGGGACAATTAAGTAAATTCCAAGGGGGACACCATAGCTCCCCCCTTGGCTTATATAATAGAGATTTCCCTAGTAGCCCCAAATTAATTAATATATTATTAACATAGGATTATTTAATAAAAAACGTTTAAGCACCGTTAAAAACATTAGTTAGTGAGTTAGGGGGTTTAACCTAGGTTAGATTAATTAGTTTAACCTATTGTCTTCAACCCCATTAGTTTTTATATTAAGGGTCCTGTGATTGTTGGATACGAATCATCAGAGCCGAATTTTAAAATTTTGATGAAATTTATTTATCTCATTTTGAGATGAGGATCAAAGAATTTTTTTTATTTTTATGTAGATTTTGCGAACTGGGAAAATGAAAATATCGGTGATGATTAACACAGATGACGAGTCAGATTAATCCATTCCCACAGAATTTTCACTCTCACCATCTGTATATACCCATTGAATTATGTTGAAATCTCTAGTTTTGGCCATCTGATTTCTTACCTTCTATGGATTCAAATGGTTTTGGAGAATTTAAAATTCTGAAAATGGTTGAGCTTTTGCATCACAATCCACAGCAAGAAATCAGCAAATTAATCAAATGAGTTAAAACTCTTTCATCATCCTCTGTTTCATTGAACAAAATAACCATCACAACAAAACACTGTACCCCTGCTCCGCCTTCGACTGCCGACTCCGGCCACCGGAGAGCCACCGGCACAGCGCGGTGCCTCCCAGCCACGCGCTCCTTCTTCTCTATCGTTGTTTTGCTCCTTCGCCATACTCTCACTCTCGCCCCACTCACCCTCTTCTTCGCGGTCCACCGCGTCACCACCAGCCACCTGATTTTTTTTCGCTGTTGGGTTTAAAAGAAATGGAGGGAGGTTGAAGACAATAGGTTAAACCCTAACTCACTAACTAACGTTTTTAACGGTGCTTAAACGTTTTTCATTAAATAATCCTATGTTATTAATATATTAATTAATCTGGAGCTACCACGGACATTAACCCATAAGAAAAGCCACCAAAGAGAAAAAAGAAGAAGTAAAGGGCTACCAGAGAGAATTTCCCAAAAAGAAAAGAAAATAAACTTGATAGGAAGAGATTCTTCAAGAGAGGTCAAGCAGGAGATAGAACTAGTGCTCTGAACTTCATCATCATAATCTTCGGTAACCGAAAAGAGAGAGGAGAATGAAGAGAGAAAGAAGGTTATGCGTGAGAAGTGTAGATAGTTAGGGATTTTAGTTTTTTTAGTTTTAATCTTGGCCCTTAAATTAAGTTCAGGTGAGAATGATGTTTTACATGAGAAGTGAGAAAAAATACCAGCCCTTAGATATGGTTCATTTAATGGCCTAGATTAAAAAGTAAAAGAAACTAATTTACCAAAACAATCTCCTATCATCACATAACCTTTCTCCTTCCTCTCGTTCCTTTCGGTTAATCATTCGAATTGTAGATGTTTCCTGGAATGTTTGTGTTTCGGTGTTGAAACGGTGGCGGACACAGAGATGTCCGTCAGTATTTGAGTGGGCGTCCGGGACTGGAAGTCTGCAAGGAAGACAAACGTAAACTACCCTCGGGGGGGATGCGAGGAAACCCCCTCCGACGCTCAAGTCAGTAATTGTCCGATAAGGATTTGAGAGAGAGAGATAGAGAGAGAAAGTAGTGCTTAGAATGTGAGAGAATGTACCTGCAGAATAGTACCATTTGGCTATTTATTGTAGTACTATTCATCTGACAGGATGCGTAATCCTTTGACACGTGTATGACTATGATGAGTCTGACTGGAGGAAAGATTCCTTTGTGTGTCCCTGCTTGGGCCGCGAACACCATCTCGACCTCCATGTTAGAGATGACTAAGATTCTCTTGGTGACGTCGCGTCCTAAGTTGTTCATGTCGGCCACAAGAGATGTGTCCGGCACCAAACTTGGGGAGTACCCATACAACTAGCCCCCCCAGCATCATTGGGGGTCGTGACCGGCATTGATGTTATATCGAGGACACGAGTGAACTTTGCATGTTCCAGATCTTCCTCTGTTGCCACGTGTTGCCCTGGGGAGGACTTCGGATTTCGAAAAGTGTTATCATGACCTTTTTATGAAATCCCGCTCATTTTCTTTATTCTTTATTGGGGGTTGGCTCAGCAAGCGACACTTGGCATGCATCAATGAAGGGAGTTGATGGGTCGATTCATCCTGGCCATTCAAGCCCGCATTTATAAAGAAGCGTTAGTTTTCTTTTTTTTTTCTTTCCTTACACTTCGTCTTCAACCTTCCACATTTCTCTGGTTTGTGCAATTTCTCCAAGAACCTCAAACCTCCTTTTCCTCAAAAGTATTCTAAGTTACTTTTCGCCCTTTATACTTGAGGAATTTTAGCATTTTCCGCCTCTTTTTCGCCTGGGTTTAGTCAAGGATTTTCTTCAAAGCTTGCAACTTTTCGGTGAACTTACTTTCTCCGGCGTTTGTTTGATTCTGGGAATTCTTCTGTTCGTGCTTTTGGGGGCCTCTTGCTGCGTTTTTCTGGGAATCTGCTTGATTTTCCGGTCATTTTCCGTCGACTTTTCTCAGGTACCTTTTTCCAACTTCTCTTCAACTGCTCTTTCTGTTTCTTTCTTTCTTTGGAACTATGTCGGACCGTTCAGATAGTCAAAATACTTTGAGTGATAAATTCATGTCTGAAAGCGAACCTTTGTCTCCTTCCTCCCTTCATGGCGGACATAGTTCGTCTACTTCCAGCCCTAGAGAAGAGAGAACTCGTTTATTAGCTGACCTACCCCTTACTGCTGATAGAGATAGGGAATTCAGATCTAAGTTTCTTAACGACCGCTCTACCCCTGAGCAAGAAAATTTAACTTCCCAATATCTGTCCGCGAGGATGAGCGGTGATAAACAAACACTTCGAGAACTAAGACATCAAATTTTAGCTCGCCGGACCGTTAGAAATCCTCCACCTGATGCTGTTCTCGGACTTGATGTTCCGCCTCTGAGGGAACATGCATGGTTAGATAGTTTAGCAGATGCTGGGGTTGTAGTGGCGGATGATTTTTACGACCGCCTTGCTCATAATGCCGGCCCTTCTCATCCACCTGTTATTGATTTAGGTTCCGACAACGATTCTATTGCCACTATGGATGAGACTGATGGTCCCTCGACCTCTGGACGTGAACAAATTCCTTGTCGAACTGAAATTGCTGTGGGAGAAAGTTCCAGCATGGCTCCCGATTCACGACCGGAGCCCATTCCTGACCGTGATGATGTGTTACACTCCGGGATTTGGTTGCCAATAGAATACAGCAGCGGTCCAAAGTCGGTACGAATTCGTTCGTCATGGCGAGAACATGCTATAACTATGGAATATTGCCGGGTTGGGGAAGAACTATATGGCTTCCCGACAGAGTATAAGTTAATAGTTCCGGATGAGGGAGCCAAGGTAACTGAGTGCCCGCCAGGGGACATTGCTGTTTATGCCCATCACTTTGAGTTTGGGCTACGTTTCCCTTTTGACTTGGCTTTAGTGAAGATACTAAAGGCCTTTAACGTCTGTCTAGCCCAATTAACACCTTTGGCTATTAGGAATATCATAGCTTATATTTGGGTGTGCCGTTATTTGGGGTTTCCTGAGACATTAAACCATTTCCGCCGGCTCCATTGGCTGCGAAGGAATGGGTTAACCGAGAAGGGATGGTGGTCTTTAATGTCGGCCAAGAACAAACTCACTGTACATCCCAAATTGACCGGACTGAAGGGATGGCAGCCAGCCTTCTACTGGGTAAAGGTCCCAGATAACTTTCCTCTCCGCCGTCACTTCACCAAACCGGTTACTCGAATGGAAGATATACCCTCTTACGGTTTGTCTGCGGCCGAGAAAAAAGTCTTTGACTACTTTGACACCGAGCTTACCTTCGTGACTGTCGATGGTGAAACAGTGGAGGAAAGGATTCCTCACACATGGCTTCCTAATGCCAAGTATGTACTCGGGAATGAACCTTTGTCAGCTCTGTACCTCTGCCGGACCCATCCAGAAGGTGTGCATTCTATTTTATGGTCCGACATAGGACTTTGTATCTTAACTTTTGTCTATTGATCATTATATTAACCCTTGTCGGATTATCTTGCAGGTCCTGTCAGCCTAGATCTTGAAGAGTTAGGGTTGGACGAGAACTGTAAACCCATGTCAAAGGCTCCTGAGGATCCCGTTTTCGGCTATGACACCATTCACGGCTTCACTGGAGGTCTACGAGGTGCTGATCGCGGCCGTGGTGGTCGCAATTCAGGTCGAACCAGCATTCGTCGTGCCGGCCGTACGTCCGGGCGCACTCTCGGCCGAAATGCCGGTCCTGGGGATCAGGACTCTCCTCCTGTCGTCCATGTTCCTGTCCGCCGTGGCGGAGGTGGCGGGGCTGCGGGTCAAAGGCGACCTCGCGAGCATTCTGATACCGGGAGTCCCAACAAGAGGCAGGCTTTGGATGTTGCTGCTGCATCTGAAACCCCCAATGTCGAACCCGCCATTAACATTCCGGACAATAGTCCGGTCCGGGAGTCAGCTGTTACTGTTCGGATTTCTCCTCTTAATGCTGCTATCGACAGCATCGGGACGGCATTGGGGTCTGCCTCCTCCATGTGCCAGAAAATTTATGACATCCTGAACGGTCCGAGCTTTTTGTCGAATCTGGGTCCGGGAATATTTTCTCGGATTCACGAGTGGATCGAGCAGAAGGAGATAATCCTCAGTACCGCTGTGAAGGCTGCTTTCTCTCGTCCTCCCACTACTCTGGGAAAGATTTACCAGCCCAACTGGGACGTGAGGGAGGACGAGTCGTTGTATGCTGATATTCCAGCAAATGGTGGTACTCTTGGATATTGTCTCCTGAAGGGACTTTAGTTACCGATTGATTGCCCAGCCGACAAGCTAGTGGCTCTAGCGGTCCAGCTTGCTCATGATCTGGCCGTGGTAAGGGCTCCGAGATTCTTTTTTTTTTTAATTTCATCTTTTGGATGCAGACTAACAATTCCGCCATTGAGCTCATTGAGCAATTCCGCCATTATCAATCTCTGTCCGATAGTCAAAAGCAATCCTTGGACGAGACTCAGGCCCAGCTTGATGCTTCTCAAGTTCATGCTGATACTATACAGCAGGAACTTGATGCCGAGAAGGCGTCAAGGGCAGTGGTTGATGTGGAGCTGACGGACTTGCGGGTCAAGGCGGGCAAATTGGAGCAGGCTGAGAAGAGATCAACGGAACTTGAAGCGGCCCTGAAAACTTCTAAGGATGAGATGGCCACTGTTGTTGCGAAGGCCAAGAAAGATGCCGGCCTTCAAGCTGTTTCCGATTTCAAAAAATCTGAGGAGTTTGTCGGCTTGTTGGGGGAGAGGTATGATGGCGGTTGGGTGGCTGCCAAAAGGTGTGTTTGCCACTCCCATCCTACCTTCAACTGGGAGGAAATGGAAACCGCTTTTTCAGAAGGCGTCCATACACGTCCTCTTGTGGGTGAACCTTTCATCTGCGAGGAATATGTGATTGCCAATGTTCTTCCCGTCGCCCAGGACGAGGAGGTGCCTCTCCCTTGATGTTTTTGGCGGTCATCTCCAGGCTCTTCCGTTGGTTCTAATAGTTAAATTTCTTGTAATATGAATATTGTTATCCAACTCTGAATTCGGTCCATTAAGGCATGTAAATTGAATATGCTTTTAATTACAATTACTGTTATCAGTTTCTGATGCCTTTTTGATGGTTGTCCACTTTTTTTGCTTGTAGTTGGCCGTCATGCCAGTAATTAGTAATGAAGCTTGCTTATGCAAATTTTTGTTTTTCATTATGTTCTTGTTTTGAATCGGGATAATTTATCCATAACATGTCTTATCTCGGACGTTGACGTCCGCCATGAAAAAACCAAAAATTTGGTTTAGTGGGGTTTATTATATAGCCATTTTTGCAGGGGTCTATTAACCGATTTTGAGTGCCTATTATGTGGCCGCTTTTACACTTTGACCTATTATATGGTCATTTGTTTTGTGCTAGACCTATTATATGACCGTTAATGCACTTTGAGCCTGTCATATGGTTTTTGCTTTGTGCTAGGTCTGTCATATGACCATTAATGCACTTTGAACCTGTCATATGGCTTTTGCTTTGTGCTTGGTCTGTCATATGACCGTTAATGTACTTTGAGCCTGTCATATGGCTTTTGCTTTGTGCTTGGTCTGTCATATGACCGTTAATGCACTTTGAACCTGTCATATGGCTTTTTTTTTTATATGTGGCCGTTAGTACACATGAAAACAATAATATAGTTGAAGTGCTAGCGGAGGCTTGTATTATTCATGTAATAAAAAGGTGGCTCTCGACCTGTTACATGCTATGAATCAAACATAGTATTTCTTTAGGACGCTAGCATTCCAACAGTTCCTAAGCTCTTTGTCATCCATGCCTTTTAGAATGAAAGATCCGGGAGCAATTTTCTTGGCTATGATGTAAGGACCTTCCCAATTGGCAGTCAGCTTTCCTTCAGTATACGCCTTGCCAGTGGCTGCTGTTCTGCGGAGGACCAGGTCGCCAACATCTAACGGCCTCTCCATGACTTTCTTGTTGTAAGCTTTACTGATTCTATCTTTGTAAGCGGCTGCTCTCAGTTCCGCCATAAGCCTTGTCTCGGGCAAGAAGTCTAGGCTTTCCCTGAGTGCTTGGTCATTCTTCTGGAGGTCTTGGTGTTTGATCCGATAAGAGGGTAACCCCACCTCTACTGGTAACACCGCCTCTGCGCCGAAAGCCAGCTTGAAAGGGATTTCTCCCGTTGCTTCTTTTTCTGTTGTTCTATTTGACCATAGCACTGCCGGCACCATATCAGCCCATCCTCCTTTGAATTCATCTAGCTTTTTCTTTAAGACATTCAAGATTTATTTGTTCGCGACCTCTGCTTGTCCGTTGCTCTGAGGGTGGCAAACGGCTGAGTATGCAAACTTCACACGAAATTCCGTTAAAAAAGCTTGTATGGGACGGCAGTCAAATCGGACGCCATGGTCAAAGACGATAGCCATGCGAATCCCAAATCTTGTCATAATATTTTACCAAATGAATTTCTTGACTTGATTTGCCTTGATTTTCGCTGTCGGCTCTGCCTTTATTCACTTCGTAAAGTAATCAATGCCCACTATTAGGAATCTCCTCCCTCCAGTTGCTGTGGTGAATGGTCCCAAGATGTCCATTCCCCACTGAGCGAACGGGATTGGGCATAGGATAGGCTGCAAATCATTGGCTGGCCTGTTAATGTCGGGAGCATATCTTTGGCATTTATCGCACTTTTTGACGTAGCCCTGGGCATCCGCCAGCATACTCGGCCAGTAGAAACCAGCCCTCAATGCTTTAAGTGCTAAAGCTATTCCGCCAATATGGTTGCCGCAAATACCCTCGTGTATCTCTTCGAGGATTTTCACGGACTCCCATGCAGTTGCGCACTTAAGCAGAGGTAGACTGAATGATTTATTGTACAGCTCATTTTGATATATGACGTACCAGCTTGCCTGCCGCTTCAGTTTCTTAGCGGACGAAGGATCATTGGGAAGTGTCCCAGTCAGCTTATAAGCCACCAGCTCACTAAACCACTCCCCTTGCTGGTTTATGCTGTTGACGGTCACAAGTTTTTCCGTGATGCTCTTTTCCTTCAAGATGTCGACCGTGACGGTTTTCTCGATGCTAAATGAGTCAGAACTTGCCAATTTGGACAGTGCGTCCGCTTTCGTATTCTCGGCCCTTGGTATTGCTTGAATCTCAAAGTGATTTAATTGAGCTATTAACTCCTTGGCCTTCTCCACATACTTCAACATGTTAGACTCTCTGACTTCAAATTCTCCTCTTAGCTGGCCGCAAACCAACAGCGAGTCCGTCTTCAGGAGTACATTCTTAGCGCCCGCCGCCAAACACATTCTTAGGTCGGCAATTGCCGCTTCATATTCTGCTTCGTTGTTTGACGCCGGGAAGGCAAACTTGATGGCGTACTGGTATGAATTTCCCTCAGGGCTAGTCATCACTATACCAACCCCGGATTCGCTAACAGCGGATGATCCGTCAACTTCCAGTAGCCAGACTTCCTTTTGCTCCACTTCTTCCTCCTCATATGAGGCTTCCACGATAAAGTCTGCCAGGGCCTGCGCTTTGATAGCGGTCCTGGGCTTATACTGTATATCATACTCCGATAGCTCAACGGCCCATTTCAGCAAGCGGCCGAAACTATCCATCTTTTGCAACGCTTTTTCTAGCGGCTGATTGGTTAGAACTTGAATGGGATGACAGTCGAAGTATGGCCTGAGCTTCCTGGCGGCGATTATCACGGCCAAAGCCATTTTCTCAACCAGCTGATAACGGCTCTCTGGCCCGTTAAGGATGTGGCTGACGAAGTATATTGGCTGCTGCCTCTTCTCTTTTTCCACCAATAACACGGCCGCGACTGTTTTCGGCGAGGCCGAGATATACAATTGCAATACGTCTCCAGTCTTGGGCCTTGTAATGGTGGGTAAGCTTTTCAAATGCTCTTTTACCGCCAAGAATGCTTTGCTTTGCTCCTCTCCCCACTCGAACTTCTTATTTCCCCTTAGTAGTGCAAAGAAAGGCAAAGCCTTGTCTGCTGATTTTGAAATGAATCGAGTGAGGGCCGCCATTCTTCCTGTCAGCCTCTGAATATCTTTCACACTTTTTGGCTCAGGTAGATTGATAATGGCCTGGACTTTGTCTGGATTCGCGTCAATCCCTCTCTTGCTTACCAAAAAACCCAAAAACTTCCATGCTCTCACTCCAAAGACACATTTCTTTGGCTTGAGCTTCATCTTATACTTTCTCAAGGTTATGAAAGTTTCTTCCAAGTCAACTAGGTGTTCGCGGTCAGTTTTACTTTTGACGATGGAGTCGTCAACATATGCCTCGATGTTTCTCCCCCTCTGGTCCGCGAATACCTTATCGACCAGCTTTTGGTAGGTTGCTCCTGCATTGCGGAGCCCAAATGGCATTGCCTTGTAATTGTACACGCCACAATATGTGATGAATGCTGCCTTCTTTCTACCGACCTCGAGCAAGCTAATCTGATGATAGCCCGAGAATACATCCATAAAGCTGAGCAGTGCATGACCGCTAGTAGAGTCTACTAGCTGGTCTATTCTTGGTAACGGATAGCAGTCCTTTGGGCATGCTCTATTGAGGTCTGTGAAGTCTACGCACATCCTCCATTGGCCGTTTACTTTTTTCACCATGACCACATTGGCCAACCATTCTGGGTAGTCACACGGCTCAATGAAGTTGGTAGCCAGCAGCTTATCAACTTCTTCTTTGATGGCCTTGTTCTTTTCGGCCGAAAAATTTTGTTTATTTTGCTTTATAGGGCGGACAGTGCTGTCAACATTTAGACGATGCACCATCACAGCCGGGTCTATTCCGGCATCTCATCCGCCGAGAACGCGAAGACATCCGCGTTTTCTCTTAGGAGAATCACCAGGTTGACCGTGACCTTTGGGTCCATGTCTGTTCCGACAGAAACTGTCCTTGCCGGATCCTCTGCCAGCATCTCCTGCTTCGTTTCTCCGTCCGGCTTGGGCCTTGGCGTATCATCAGGCCTGGATTCCAACTCTTCCATTGAAACCTCCATCTCCTCATCCACTTTCTCGGATCCTTCCTCATTTGCCAGAGCTCTCCTCTGAGCTCGCCTTTACTTCCGCGTTGGCGGATTCAGATCTTCTACTGGAATTCTTCTTGCCGGCTGCTTTAATGCTGTTAGATAGCATGATTTTGCCATCTCCTGATTCCCTCTAAACTTCGCTGTCGTTCCAAGGTTGGAAACGTACAGCATGGTAAGATGGTAAGTTGACACAACCCCTTGGACGTCATGGATGAAAGGGCGTCCGATAATTGCGTTGTAAGCTCCAGGTACGTCAACCACTAAGAATTCTGCCATTACATCCCTGGCGTTCTCATCTTCTCCTACCCTGATTGGTAGGGTTATCAATCCTTCTGAAATCACCGACGCTCCCGTGAAACCTATCACCGGGTAGCGGACAGGCTTTAAATGTTCCCGGCCAATCATCAGTTTCTCGAAAGTTGAGAAATACAAGATGTTTGCGGAACTTCCTCCGTCTACCAGAATTCTGTGGATTAAACAGTTTGATACCTTCAACGTGACCACTAGAGGGTCATCATGGGGGTAGACGACATGCTTTGCATCTTCAATCGTGAAAGACATGGCGAGCATTGCTGGCGGCCTTCTCCATTGCATATTTTCGTTGACATTGACCTGGTGCCTGAACTCTTTCAAGCTTGCCGTTTACACTGCCGCCATAAATTGGACCGCCACTTATAACATGGATCTCCGCGATCCGCGATTGCACATTCTGGTTATTTGGCTTTACCACGTCCTTGTCTTTTGACTGAGCCTTGTATTGAGTGAAGTAACCCCGTCTTATCAGATCTTCTAGGTTATCCTTCAAGTGCCTGCAATTCTCAGTAGTGTGACCGTGATCCCCATGAAAGTCGCACCACTTGTTCTTGTCACGGTTCTTATGAAACATTTGCTTTGGACGTTGCCACTTATCACTGTCCTTGTTCATCAAGTATATCTGAGCTCTCGAGGTCGTGAGCTGCGTATACGCGTCGAACTTGTCTTTGTACTCGAACTTCTCGCGGTCATTCTTCTCGCGGTCATTTCCTTTCTTGACCACATTTGACTCTTGCTTTCGTTCATCTCGGCTGCGATCATTTTCGCTACCCTTTTCTTTCTTCTGCTTATCATCCCTCTTCTTCTCAGGCTCGCGGCTTTGACTGCTCGCCGCCTTGTCAAACTCCTCACCTCTGATGAAGTCGTTAGCCTTTCTCAAGACTGGCTCTAGGGATGTGAAGGTTTTACGACCCAGATAGCTCCTGAATGCGGACCCCTCTCTCAGCCCAGTCATCAAAGCCAAGACGGTCACATCTTGCTGAAGACGGGGAATAGTGACTGCTTCGGCATTAAAACGGCCGATGAAATCTCGCAGGCTTTCATTTTCACGCTGCTTGATAGATAACAACTCGCCAGTTGTGCGCTCACGACGCCTATTACTCACGAAGTGGGTGCTGAACATAGATGAAAGCTGAGAAAAACTAGAGACATTACCAGCCTTGATGCTCTTAAACCACGTTTAGGCAATCCCAGTCAGAGTGGATGGGAAGACTTTACACCAGATGGCGTCCACCTGGGTGTACAAATACATGTGCCCCTCATAAGCAGCAACATGATCATCTGGATCTGAGGTACCGTCATACTTACAGGACGGCATCTTGATCCGCGGCATAGGATGGTTCAAGATCTCTAGAATGAAGGGTGAGAGCTTAGGCTTGATCAATTGATGCCCGCCAGCGGTATAGTTACTAGCACGATTGGTACTGTACTCTCGGTAGGACCGACTTTGATTCTCGCCCTCTGAATGCTCAAGCTCTTCAGTTTCCATTAACGTCTCTTCATATTCAGGATCCTCCAGCTGTCTTTCCAACTGTCGACCCTCTTGAGTGAAAGAACGCATTCTCCTCAATGGCGTACCATCAGCATTTCTTCCCACTAACGGTGGCAACCGTTTGCGGGGTTGCGCTCTAGTATTGGAGTTGGAGTATTACCATTAGGTTGAGGTGTGCCTGTTAGCATCTGGATGAAGGATGCTACCGTCCTCAATTGCTCCGGGGAAAACTGACTCAGCTGGGTCAGATTGATTGGAACTCCATTTGACTTTACCTGAGATACATTGTTCTCAGGAGTTTGGTGCTCATTGTTGCTCTCGGGCACCCCTGAATTGAACTGAGGTGTACCGATTCGTCCAGTAATAACTGGTTGAGTAGATCCATGTCTGATCTCAAACCCTGGTGGACCACGACTTGCGTTACTTGTCTTACCCATGACTGCTTCACAAAGACGGGAGGCCCCTCCTTCTAGCGCCAAGTTGTTTCGGTGTTGAAACGGTGGCGGACACAGAGATGTCCGTCAGTATTTGAGTGGGCGTCCGGGACTGGAAGTCTGCAAGGAAGACAAACGTAAACTACCCTGGGGGATGCGAGGAAACCCCTCCGACGCTCAAGTCGATGAATTGTCCTATAAGGATTTTAGAGAGAGAGAGATAGAGAGAGAAAGTAGTGCTTAGAATGTGAGAGAATGTACCTGCAGAATAGTACCATTTGGCTATTTATAGTAGTACTATTCATCTGACAGGATGCGTAATCCTTTGACACGTGTATGACTATGATGAGTCTGACTGGAGGAAAGATTCCTTTGTGTGTCCCTGCTTGGGCCGCGAACACCATCTCGACCTCCATGTTAGAGATGACTAAGATTCTCTTGGTGACGTCGCGTCCTAAGTTGTTCATGTCGGCCACAAGAGATGTGTCCGGCACCAAACTTGGGGAGTACCCATACAGTTTGTATATTTTTTATTGATTAATTATTGCGATTTTCTTTCTCGCAACCTATATTGTCTATTTTATGGTCGAATTTGACGACAATTCGTCATTCTCCTCTTCATTTATTTTCATGTCAATAGATTCTAGACTTTTTGTTGCATATTTATAATCTGAACCTTCTTGATTGCTTGTTGCTGATTTCTCTTTCTTATTCTTCTTTATCCTCTTCATTTATGTTCATTCCAATTGATTCTAGAACTTTTTTGTTGCCTAGTTATAATCTTTGAACCTTCCTGATTGTTTTTTTTGCTGATGTCTTTCTACCAAGAATGATTGGTCAATTTTAAATTGATCCACAAATGAGCAATTTACTAAAATGCAGTCGGCTATGCAACCAATGTGTTCCTTTGATCAATTTCACATTTATGGAAACCAAGGAAAGAAACAAGGATGAGATAGGAGTTTTGTTGTTGTTGTTTTGTTGACATGGAAACCAAATAAAAATGATATGTGTAGCAGTGAGTGTCCTGATATATGATTTTGGTTACAAAAGCTTGGTAGTGAATCATTATGAAAATATACGTCATTGTAAAAGATTTAGAGGGATGACAATGTTTTTTGAGAATCTATTGTTTACAGATTGAAGAATATTGAGTTTTTAAAGCTGAAAAACTTTTAATTTTGCTCTATGTGCTTAGAGCATAGTGATGATTTGGTTCTAATGCTTTTTAGATTTATTTTTGAATCATGTATTTATAAATCTTCTATGTTTGAGTTCATTATTGATCATTTCCAGTATAAATGGTTTTATTCAGTTACATACTAGTTGTTTCTCATTCATTTTCTTGTCTGTTAGTCATGTTTATTTTTAGGGAAGTTGAGTGCTAATGTGATGCATCTGACATTCTAGAAGTAGCGATGAACTTGTGATTGAGGAGTCACATATGGAAATTTCTGAATCTCTGACTCATATCGTTTTAATTTTATCAACTCTAACGAATAAGGATTATCTTTGTCATCTTCAATTCATAAGGTTTCCATTGACTACAGAGAATTGTCTTCTTGTTGTTTGTTTGTGCATATGTTTGGAAATGAAGTGTAGATTTCAGGGTCTTTAACTGATTGAACTCTGTTTGGACGAGATAGTTCTTTTGGGACCATAAAGAAGCATGCTGCTGGTCTTTCTAGATGACTTCTTCAACAACTTTTACACCTAAAACCTATTAGCTCAAATGGAAGAGCATTGTGTTATGCACAAGATGTGGGTTCGATTCCCACATAGGTTTTGAAATGACTCTTGTTCAAAGTTAAAAACCTAAACATAGAACAAATTGTTCTGTACAATTGCACTCGTTTAACTTAGGATTTTTTAACTAGAATAATACAAACTTTTGGCCGTTCTCTCGTAATAATACAAACTTTTGATTATTATTTAATAATACAAACTTTACATCAAAATTCCTCCAGTAGGACAATGTGACTTATAACCGGTAAGACAGGTAAAAGTTTTTTTTTAAAAAAACAAAATCTCTTTCTCTCTCCTCTCCCTCCCCCAACCAACCGAAACCACCCTCACCCCCCACCCCGGCCCTCCCCCCCACCCCCCTCGCCCACCGGAGACCCCCATCCCCCACCCCCGAAATTTTTTTTAAAACTTGCCGCCGATGCTTTTTCATTAGGTCCTCGTTGCTTTTCTTCTCCATTAGTCCGCTAAACTCCGAAGAAATTCAACAAACTTTTAGGTGATTAGTCCAAATTTGGTATATTTAAAACAGATGGAGATTTCGTCTCCTCTTCCCAAAAAAATATCATTTCACTTAGGTTTGCAGCGATTACCACATCGTCGGAACTATGTCAAAGCTTTTTCACGATCATGTCTCCGCCTTCAATGGCGGTCGTCTCACGACCAACATGCCCACTGATAAACTTACCGGTCCCACCAAAAACCCAATTTTCTCTCTCCTCACTATTACATTTCAATTCCTAAAATTCATGCGTATCTTCAATTTTTCTGGGTATTTGAAATTGCAGAATAGTAGAAATTCCACCCATTGAAATCAAAGCAAATGATGTGTGTGTCAACATGCTTGCTGCTCCAATTAACCCTTCTGATATTAATCGAATTGAAGGTCTGTTTCTTTTATGCATTTCTTGCGGTTTAAAACAGCGGTGGTGGCGTTGTCGACGAGGTGCGAGGCGTTGATTAGAGGAAGGAGATGGCGGTGAGAGGAGTCAAATCCCAGGGCGGAGGAGAGAGAAATAGAAATGATCGGATTGGCGGCGATTTCGGAGGAGTTGATGGCGGCGTTGAGTGGCAAGGATGGTGGGAGAATTCGGCGGCGATTTCGGAGAGGGAAAGGGGTTTCTTGATGGTGGTCGAATGGGAGGTGGTTGAGTTTGGGTTTTTTGGAGGAGTTGTCGCCATTAGAGGAGGAGGTGAAAGTGTGGGAAGCCATGGGAGGAAGAAAGAGAGAGAAAATGGGAGGAGATCGGAGATGAAGGGTCATCATTTGGGCGGGGCCGGGGTGGGGTGAGTGGGGTGGGGAAGGAAGAAAGACAGTGAAGGGGAGCAGGAGAAGAAAGAAAAAAAGGAAAATTGTTCTTTTTCCAAAATTTAAATAAAATTTAAAAATCAGCCAATCAAATAAAGGCACGTGTCATAGTGAGTGCCACGTCAGCTTATTTACCTCCTACAACAAGTTAACAACCGGTATTGCCCTACTGGAGTAATTTTGATGTAAAGTTTGTATTATTAAATAATAATCAAAAGTTTGTATTATTGCGAGAGAACGACCAAAAGTTTGTATTATTCTAGTTAAAAAATCCTTTAACTTATAGGTAGAGTCGAACTTTTATTATTGTAACTCAAGCTAGTGTAATTTATTTTTTTCTTTTACCAACTCATTAGGTAAGGTGAAAAATTACATCTTAAAAGTTGCTTAAGACCGTTAAAGAAAGCATATCAAATAATAAAAGCCTGTGTGGGAGTGGAACCCACATGCACACACAAAACACTCGCCAATTGAGATAATAGGCTATCAAGTTGCAAAATTTGATTAAAGGTATATAAACAAGTAGTTAAAGTTACGACAACATTTAATTAGAGTCATAAGAAATAAAATTTAGAGTTATGCCAAGATTTAATTAGAGTTATAGGAAGTCAAAGTCAGAGTTACACCAACATTTGATTAGAGTTACATGAACTAGTATTTAAGAATTACACGAACATTTGATAAGAGTTGTATAAACTAGTAGTTAAAGTTATACCGACATTTGATTAGAGTTTTATGAACTAATTTTTACTTCCTATAAACAAGTGTCTTTACTTTCATAACTCTAATTACTATTGTATATAACTCTAAACAAGAGTTGGTGCAACTCTAGTAATTATCTTCCACGACTTTAAAGAATTGCTGCCATAACTCTAATTACTCCTTCCTATAACTCTGAACAAGTACTAACATAACTCTAATTACAAATTCATGTAACTCTAACACAAGTGCTGCTATAACTTTAACTACTACTACCGATAACTCTAAATAAGTATTGAGAAATTCTAAACATACAATTTCATTATCACACAAATTCTTCCATTTCATAATGCTTAGTCACATCAATTATTCAATTTCATAATGTTGATGGATTAAAAATTACTTGACCAATCTACTGAGCAACAGTATTATCGACCACATTCGAACATCAGAAAGCATAAAAGCTACCTAGCCACACTTTACTACAATATTTAGGGATGACACATAATTCAAATTCGAAACATAAGTAGTTCCTATAACTCTAAAGAAGTTTTACCATAACTCTAGTTATCACTAACTATAATTCTAAACAAAAGTCGTTATAAGTCTAACTAATACTATGCATAAATGTAATCAGTAACTCTAAACAAGACTTGTCGTAATTCTAAAGAAGACTTGTTGTAATTCTAATTATTATTTCCTATTACTCTAAACAAGCATCGATATGACTCGTAACTACAACTTCCTACAACTATATACAAGTGTTGCCATAAAACTAACTAGTACTTCCTATAACTCTAAACAAATGTTGCTAAAACTCTAACTACTATACTTCTACAACTCTAGAAGAAGTATAGGTATAACTCTAGTGACTAGTTCTAAACACTTGCGCCATTTGACATTTGGGCACTATTCATCAACCAAATTTGACAAGCTTTCTCAAACCATTATATAAGAAAAAATATGGGAAATTCTACGTGGTAGCCCCCAACTTATACACACACACACACACACACACACACACACACACACACACACACACACACACACACACACACACACACACACACACACACACACACACACACACACACACACACACACACACACACACACATATATATATATATATATTAATTGCAACACTTCCAGTTTTGGCACCATTCACAATCACTCATATAACTAGCTTTTGTGTTTCATAAGTATGGAAAAATAGTCATGTGAGATCTTGTTGGATTCGTCTCAATGTGTACTTTATTAATATCTAATTTTTATAATTTTAGTCAAAACATAACTAAAGATATCAAGAGTGTAGATTGTGCATTGGTAAGCGTGAAATTGGAAATATTGCAATTAAATGGGAGCGAAGGAAGTATACAGATTTAGGGTCAAACGAGAAGGATGCTTAAAATGAGGAGAGTGAGAAGGAATCTTGACCATGTAAATTTGATCCAACGGTTACATTGAGATACAAACATGACAATTGTATATACATATTTTTTGAACTAAAGGTGCATAATTTGTCAATTACATGTGCATATTTTTTGAATTCAACGTGCATGTGTGTTTTATGCTTGTATATGCACAAATTTTCAATTCAATGTGCATAATGTTTGAATTGAATGTGCATAATATTTGAACTAAATGTGCATAATCATAAACCTTCATTCTCTCTCCTCTCTCTCGTTTCGGTTACTCTGTTTTAATGAAGAAATTACGAACATTTTTTTTGTCAAGATCAATTAGACATTGAGTTTCTTCACGCATGATCAATTCCATTTCTCGCGCAGAGTCATCTCAATTTCGACACTGAAATTCAGTGGTTTTTTTTACGCTCTGAAATTTTTTGTTCAGTGAAATTCAGTGAATTTGACCCTTTTGTTCAGTGAAATTCAGTATCACTCAAGATCAGTTCGAGACACTATAGCAAATAATTCATAGAACTCTAACCAAGTGTGGATATAACTTTAATCAATACTTCTTATAATTCTAAACAAATGTTATAACTCTAACTAATACTTTCTATAACTCTGGAAAAGTATTGGTATAACTCTAATGACTAGTTCGTATAACTCTGAAAAAGAGATGACATAACTCTGAACAAGCCATACTATAACCATAAACATATATTGCTAAAATGATAACTCCAATTATTATTTCATATAATAATTCTAAATAAGTAACCTTGTTCTTCCATATCTGAATTAATCATCAATTTCCAGTACTAATAGCGTGATTGATTGATTGATCTTAAGCGAGAGAAAACTTGTGTTGCAATCTCAAATAATTGTAGCAATTGATGCGTGGATTGTAGCAATTTCGTTAGAGAATACACCTTTCCTATGTGGAAGTGAGAGAAAACGGTTAGAATGAATTGTGGCAATGTAAAATACTCAATCTTGTTTAAATCTTAGCCGTGAAATTTGGAAGATCTAACATGCCACATTAATTCTCACTTCTCACCTAAATACCATTCTCATGTGATCTTGGCCCTAATATTCCTATATGTATGAGGAAATTTTTGGGAGTATTATTAGTGCCTATTAATCAAGTATCAAATTTTAAATCATTGAATATTAATATTCCTATAGAGTGGGATCTTTGATACTTCAGTTTTCATCAATTTCTCCCCTAGTTTTCACATAATTCAGCATATAACAAGTTACCCTTTTAACTAACAGAGTTAGACTTTTGTTAGTCATAACCTCTAACTAATCTAATTATCCCTAATTAACCTTATTAACCCCTAATTAACCATATTAACCCCCCTAATAAACCTAATTTTCCCATACTAAAAAGAAAAAAATTCTTCTATCTCTTTCACTAGCCACCAATTGTCAACACCATCACCACCAATTGTCAGCTCCACACCCCCCCCTCGCGTACCAGTCTTCAGCTGACAAAATCCGGGCCAACCTCTGCCGTCCAGCTACCCTGCACCAACTGTTTTAGGCAAATTTCACACTAAAGCTAATTTTGTGGGAGAGGGGGTTGACAATTAACTTGCGATATAAAATAAGTTGCGTAAAATAAAGTGCAGAATATTGTAAAGGACACAAAGCAAGTTTTACGGGGAAAACCCTTAGAAAAGAGGGAAAACCAAGGGAGGATTGGTTTCCTGCCAATTCAATAAGTATGCATGCTTGAGTTTGCGTGTGAGTATAAGAGAATTGCTTTAGCTAGTGAGTGAGTAGTAGAGATGAGTATGAGATGATTTTACAAAGTGAGCTAATGATTTCTATTTATACTAAATAATAATAACGTTGCTTCTTGTAGCCATTTTCTTCATTGAGTCACCATTGGCTTAGATCCTATTATTAAGGGAACATGGGATATCTTTTGAACTTGCGGTTATGCTTCCGTTCCTGTAGACACATAAACATGTCTACCCATTTAGTGCTCTATGATGACTAATACCCCACTCTAATTGGTCTGTATCAAGGAAAGAATAAAGAACGAGTCTAAAATAAAATGTTTTGAGCCCAAAATCATATTCTAACTCTTTTTATTAACCCATTTCCGAAAACCTTTTTTATAGCTATTTTTACTAAGCCCACTTTCTAAAACGTTTTAAAAGCCCATGTTTCGAAAACCTTTTAAAAATAGTTTTTATGAAAGCCCAAATTTTAAAACCCCTTTTCTAACGCAATTTAATTAATAGAATTAATAGAATTAATTAATATTGATTAGTTTTATTAATAAAAATATCTTTTCTTAAAAATCATCTTTCTTTAAAATGTTTTTAAATATTTTTTATCTAACTCTTTTCTAAAATCTTTTCAATATAAATCTTTTAGAGACCTATTAGGTTTCGAAAACCTATTGCATCCCAACTTCCTAAACCTACACTATATATATCACTCCTCCCCTCCATATAATAGGACGGCTAACTCATCCTCACAACAAATTTACGGCAGCATCTCTTTTCGAAATTACGCTTCACGCACCAGCTGCGCCAGGCGCAAGAGGCTGTGTGATGCACAATCACACGTGTCAGGCGCACATTGGCGCGCCTGACGCGGCATAACCAATAGACAGCGTACACGTGGTACGCGTCTTTAGAAAATGATAAGAAATAAACCTGCGTGTTGCACAGAGTGGTGCGCTTGGCCAGGACTCTGTGTGACACACATATCCACGTGTCAGGCGCAGATTGGGCACACCTAACACGTCGCAACCTCTATGCTGGGCGCACGTGGTGCGCTAGGTGCACCACCTATGTCCAACACACGTTGCGAGGTTTTCTTGTGAAATGCGTTTTTAAAGATTTATTTTATTCCTTGAAATCCGGAAATTTAATATTACAGATTAAAAATCTGATTTCAATTTATGAAAATATTTATTAAAAATAATAAATAAACAATTGGGCATTTAAAATATTTTAAATGGACTCAAAATATTTTATGGGCTTAAAATACAATTGATTATTTAGAATAATTAATTGGGCTTTAGAATAAGACTTCGAAATACACTTTAAATTTATTTTGGGTTGGCTCTTCGGACTGCTCTTCCGTCAGGTTGCGCAAACTAAAACCGCGGTATGTATCATCATCGGACCCTTAAATGGGGAGACACGATTATGTGTCTATAAAAGCCCCCGCTTTGACTGAGGTTTATAAAACCGAAAGTCAAAGTATACATGTCGGGACGGAGAATGATTCTAGATGCTTTGCAATCCAAAATCATTCTTTTACGCCGGTACCTACAAAACAAACAAGAGTTTCAGGAACAGACATGCTTGAAACGTATTTGCAAAATAGTCGTACATTTGCAAAAATGAAATGATATACTCCCTCCGTCCCAGAATACTCTTAACACTTATCAGGGCACGTAGTTTTAGATGATAAGTTGTTGTTTGGTTATCAATTGTTATTTTATAGAAAAAGTTGATGTGATAGGAGTTAGTAGGTAGTAAAAGTAATATTATTTTATTTAGTGGAGAGAGGGTGTGGGCCAATGGTTAGAGTTGGTAGGTAGTATGAGTGATATTATTTTATTTGGAGGAGAGAGAGTGTGGGCCAATGGTTAAAAGGTAGAAGGATTAAAATAATAGTGGGTCATATCCAAAAATAGAAGTGTAAAGAGTATTATGGGACATATGAAAAAGGAAAGTGTAAAGAGTATTATGGGACAGAGGTAGTATGTGAAAAGGTATCATGAGCTATTCTGGTGCGAATCATATCGGGGTAGAGCTGCATCCTGCTCCAGGGCTGTGCTTATGTAGAGCTACATCCCGCTCTAGGACTGTGCTATTGTAGAGATGCATCCCGCTCCAGGGCTAATGGAGCTGCATCTCGCTCCAGGGCTGTGCTAATGTAGAGCTGCATCCCGCTCCAGGGCTGTCCTATTGTAGAGCTGCATCCCGCTCCAGGACTGTGCTAACATAGAGCTACATCCCTCTCCAGGGTTGTGCTAATGTAGAGCTGCATGCCGCTCCAAGGCCGTGCTACATGTCTGACGACTAGCGCTGTATTTGACCACTGTTGTTGCCTTTAGAAACACGAACCATATTAACGCTAGATTTTCGTTGTCTTGGCTCGTAATGGTCCGCGGACCTAGCTCTGGAATTACCGCTGTTAATACTCCAGAGTACTTGTTGCCTCTTGAGCAATGTATGTTGAAAATTTTTGTAATGTATTATGTGTTGTAAGAACGGCAAAATTGTATTTTTGCGAAGTTTTAAAAGTTCGTTGGATTGTTGCGCGCGATGTTGGAGCGTTACGAACATTTGAAATAATTTATTACTGAAGAAGTGGGCCCCACCTTGTCCATGAAGCCCCCAAAGGCATGATACAGGCTGGTGCGCATGACGCAGGAGCCTGCGCTTAGTGCAGCGTGTTGCGCTGGACGCAGTTTGCTGCGTATGGCGCGGTGCTGTTGGTGCGCTGGACGCACCAGGCACGCGTAGCGTAGGTCATTAAATGACCTACAAAATGCGGGTTTCACCCGAAAACCCCATTTCATTTATTTCCCTCTTGTTGCGCCGTTTTCTCTTCCTTCTCTCTCCTAAAAGCTTCAAGCCTCCATTGTTGAAGCTCTAAAGCTTCGAATTTCGCCTGAAACTCGAATATTCTTCCAGATCTAGGCTAGAGGAGTGATTATTTTCACTTGGTGCAAGTTTTGGTGCGGTTTTTTGAAGGGTTCAAGTTCGAAATTCTCGACCCTCTTTTGCCGGCAGTCTTCGCCCATTTCCGGCGATCTGTTACAAATTCCGGCTAGCTCAGGTTAGTTTTGCTTCTTGTTTTTCTGTTTTTTTGTTTTCTTTTGGGTTTGCTTTTTTTTTTTTCGTTTTCCTATTTCGCTTTCGCATATGGGAAATGTTAGGTGAGTTTTCACCGGATCTTTTTGTTCTTTAAAGTTCCGGGCTTCTTAAGAGGCAAGTGCGCACCAGCGGTTTTCCGGCGAACTCCGGGCTGTTTTCCGACGAAATTTCCGGCGAGTTCCGACGAGTCCCTAGCGGTTTCCGGCTCTTTTTTTTGTTTTTGTTCTTCATGAGTTTAATACTCATTCCATGTGAGTTTGTATCAGTTTTGTAGTTTTAGATCATGAATCTAGAATTATATTACGATTAGTATAATTTCTAAGTCCGGAACCTAGAAACATGTTTAGGGAACTTTGAATGTGCGGATTTGCTGCTGGTAGAAATCATGTTTAGTCAACCGTGTGTAGCTAGCTTGAATATTTTTGGTTCCATTTTTCTAATGGATTCCTGAAATCTCATTAGATGTGATGATTATGCTTTTTAGGAAGCGACTTTGCGATTTAAGATTATCGATTCGTGAAATCTAGTAAACTTCCTTGTTATGTGCTGTTAGAGTCTGAAACTCTTTTATGAAAATCTTTAGTCATACTTTCTGGTTTAAATCCGATTAGCATGTCGTCGGAAGACTCTGACAGAGAGGAGGTGCACATGACCGTGACGCACCAGAGGCGAGTTTGGAAAGCCCCAGGGTGGACTTCAGATCAGCTACACTGCTACCCGGAGAACCATATTTCCCATCGACCACTTACGGGTCACGTGAGAATTTGCAATGCGATGCTTTGTTTTTACTAGGTTAGCACTTTGGCATCTTTGTCAATTTAGCTGTATTTGCAGGCTGATGGTAAATGCCGTCATTTTGGAACTTTCGATCTTAAGATGCTCAAGAAGGTTCGCAAGAGTTGCGAGCGAGCGACATTGATTGAGCAGAGCGGGCTGCCTCACCTTATCCATGTATACGAGACTCTTGAGGATGTTCATTCCTCTCAGATTTTGTTTCACAGCTTGTTGGAGTGGTGGTGGGATACCACCAACTCTTTTCACATGCCTTTGGGGGAGATGACCATTACCCCCCTTGACTTCTCGTTGATCTCTGGTCTGTCTTTTACTAGCATCCGAGTGCCATTAGTTGACGGCCTTTCGAGCGTCCTTCACTGAGGTATATCCGCTACCCCTGTGTTGCGCCCAACAGGCGGCAGCAGGGAAACCAAGTCTATTAAGTTTAGAATTCTAATGTCATTAGAAGTCTATCAAGTCTAGGATTCTAAAGTTAGTAGGATTTCATATCTATTAGGACTGCATTCATACTAGAATCCTTATGCATTGCATAGTCCTTCATTAACACACACTTCATGCATAACTAGAATTCATAGAGTCTCATTGCATACCAACTCCTCATGCATTCCACATTTAGTTGTCCCGAACTACAAGCAATCTGATTCCTTCTTTTGGGATATGTAGGCAGCCTTTACAGGTTCGAACACATAGATTGAGTCATGTATACACATCCAAAAGATTCATGCATACATATAGATTTAGGTGTATCCAAAAAAAAAATCATTCATTTAGGAGATGCTAATTTGTTTCTAAAAGCTCAACTTTTAAATAGAAATTATTTTCAAATATATATTCCTTCGTTCCATGTCTCTCTCTCCATCATCACTCTATCTCTAAATCTCCATTGATGATCCATGCAGAAATCAAGCGACTTTGAAATGGGCAGTCCATCGAATACCGAGCAACAATTCGCTGAAATGACTAGAGCTTTAGCCAAGCTATCTAGTATGATGGATGAAATAGCTGTAAGACTTGAGAAGGTCGAGTATAGTTAATCTCATGGATTCAACAAGAAATTGGAGAGTGTTATTCATAGGGTAACCAATGTAAATTCCTATTTTTGGGCCCATTGATAACACTAAACTAAAGGAAAACTCCATGAAAAATTCACTACAACTGACATCCCAAAGTTCAAACCAACTGATAATCCAAAATATCATTTAAGAAACTTTCGTGGAACCATGATTATCAAATAAGTTGACCCTAAATTGTACCCAATGATATTCCCGGTGTCGTTGGACCAAATTTACCAAAATATATTGGTTCTATTCCTTGGACCCCAAGCAAATTGAAACTTAGAAAGATATTTGTACTGCTTTCATAAAGCAATGCGAATCAAATGCACAACTACAAACCTCCCTTAGAGAACTCAAGCTTCTTAAACAAGGCAAAAATGAAGGTTTTACCACTTATATGAATAGGTGGAGAGAGAAATCTACCCATATGGCCGGTGTCAAGGCCTGCAGAAGAAGACTTGATACAAATATTCGTTTCTAACCTCCTCCCTAAATACAAAAACCACCTCAAATAGTTGGGTCTTGATAGCTTCACAAGAGTTTATGATGTGGGTATCCAGATTGAGGATGATTTGCTGAAAAACGCCAACAACAACAAGAACAACGCCATTAATTTCATAGAGGCTCCTACCAGGCTTTGAAGAAAACGCAAGAGGGAATATACCTCACCGGGTATAAGTTATGGAACAGCTTTTGACCGCCTTCACGCATAAGACGCACTTTCCCCTCTTGGGCCTACTCTAGATCCAGACGAAGATAAAAGGGGTCAAATTGGGACAAAGATGCTTATTGCAAGTACCATAGAGGCTATGGACATAAGACTGACAATTGCTACCCATTGCGAGGCCTTATTCAGGACATGATCGATGATGGGAGACTTCCAGTTTCTCCTACTACAAAAATGCCTCAGATAAGATCACTTGTCACACGCAATGTGGGAGTCTAGATTTAGGATTTCATTTTTTGTTTCATTTCTCTTATGTTTCTTAGTCTAATATAGGATTTCCCATTTATTGTATGGACTCATGATTTTCAATTAATAAATGAGTATTTATTTGTTTATTTATTCTCTAACCTTGCATTAATGAGTATAAATGGAAATCACGATTGTCGCCTTAAAAGAAAATGAATTTATAGTTCTCATGACTATTCTAATAAAGGCAATGAACAAATTGGCATAAAAGGGGCATTCCTCCTTTCACCACAACTATTTCTCCAATCCTGACCATCCGCTTCAACCTAAATACATAACATCCCTCTCCCTTTAACCTACCTCATGGGAAGTACATTTGACAACTATTCAATGTAAAGGGCAAGTAAAAAAAAAGAGCAACAACAAATAGAAAAAATCAAAGCAAAAAAAAAGCAAAAAAAAAAAAGAGCAAAAGCAAAATATGATGAAAAAAAGTGCACAACATAAAAAAAAAGAAGTGTTATTACAAGCCAAAACTCTATAACCAAAAAACCTTTAACCTTCAAACCAAAACTCTATAACCAAAAAACCATTACAAGCCAAATCATACCTCTGTTAGACCTTCTCATAAACAACCCTCAACCATGCATATTGCATCTTAATAAGCCATAAAAGACAAACCAAAGCCCGCTTGGTCGAAAACCCATAAGGGCGACTTAGACAAAAGTTTGGGCATCTCATTCATTAGCCTGAACTACGAATGATCTGATTTTGCTAAAGATACGTAGGAAACCTCACCCTGAGGTCCGACCGCTTTAACCAAACCAAACCTACATCATTATCCACCCTTGCCAAGGACCACTTCAAAATCAATGCCTAATTCATTGCAAACTGCTCCAAGCAAAATGCTCGGCCACCAATTAAAATATTAAGAGCTACGACTGGCCTGATTCCATCATAGATACGTAGGCAACTTCTTTTGAAGCTCGACCATTTTAATCCAAAAAATATTTTTTAAGGGTTGCCTAGGCCCATGAGAAAAAGCGCGATCCGCTAAATCATGAATTTTAAATGCTCATCCCTACCCTTAGAACTAGACTGGGATTTGAACCAGCATCATTAGCTTACCTCATTGCGTGAGTCAATTCATTATGACTCTGCCTTTTTCCTATTCTTATCCATTTACCGTTTTCTCAGCCATATTATCACTTCTAAGCCAGCCTTAGCATAACCTTTCAACACTCAGCGTTATGACCACGCTTCATCCTTCGAGTGTTCCTTTTTTTTGGCCTTTCTTGTCTTTTTCACATTAGGAACCCTATATGGAATCTTTGGTCGAAACTTCCACTAAGTGTGACAAGATATCTTCAAAATCAAGTAATCAAGTCTGATACTTCATCAACCCCATCTTGCTGGGGGTTCATCACAAGTTCGCATAGAAAGTCATATGCTCAAGGCATACCTTGCTAAAGACTTCATTACGAGTCCATACATGAAATCTTGGGTTTTAAACCCACATGGATACAAGATCACACCTATTTATGGGCTCACTTAGGCCCTTGACATACAAAACTTGAACCATATACAACTCAAGCATTACGAGGACTCGTTCTACAACGTATTTCAAATCCAACGTAATCTATTAACTGAATGGATCATCCTTGGGGGCTTCCCATTTCTCCTCTTTCATAGGCTCCATGTGTACCTTGATAAGGACTTCATTACGAGTCGAGACCCATACGAGAAAATAATACGAGATCCTAAGTATTTTATGAGCTCACTTAGGCCCATAACAAACTAAAATCAAAGACTCGTTCTATAATGCATTTCGAATCAAACATAACCTACATGGATCATCCTTGGGGGCTTCCCATTTCTCCTCTTTCAAAAACAATTTTCTAAATGAAAAACTGATCTTAGAGGAATAACAAAGCATCATATCATATCTCTGTATTAATGTCATACCTCAGCATTTGCATTACATAGCTGCATTTCGCAATATACAAACATCGTGTCCAATATTGCATGCATCGGTCATCGTTAATTAGCCATAGGATCCTAGCATCAATCATCGAGTCACACATATGCACACAAGGATTTTCATGTCTAGTGTCACATCTTACACATACACACACATCTTATACACATTATGCAGTCTAGTGTCACACAATTGTACACTTACTATATATCCTCATAGTTTAGGTTATCAGTATGTCCTATCCCTTCATGCTTTTTAGCGAATGAACTTTTCGCAAGTTGTATTTCTCGCTTTTTACCGAATGAACTTTTCACAAGTTATATTTCTTGCTTTTTAGCGAATGAACTTTTTGTAAGTTATATTTCTCGCTTTTTAGCGAATGAACTTTTCGTAAGTTATATCTCTCGCTTTTTTAGCAAATGAAATTTTCGTAAGTTATATTTCTCGCTGTTGAGTGAATGAACTTTTCGCAAGTTATTCCTTCTCGCTTTGAGCGAATGAACTTTTCGCAAGTTATTCCTATTCCAATTGCTTTTAACCCAAATCAATCTACCTCGAATAATCCCTTTCATGCGAATAAACTTTTTGTAAGTTATTCTTTTCTTGCTCGCTTTTAAGCGAATGAACTTTTCATAAGTTATGCTTTTCTTTCTCGCTTTTAAGCGAATGAACTTTTCGGAAGTTACTGCTTTCTATCTGCATATCTGTGTATTCTTTGCATTTATAGGTATCCAACATTGAACAACTCTATACGAGTTATATTCCGCCAAGGTGTGTGAACCTAAATATAGCACAGCCCTGGAGCGGGATGCAGCTCTACACATATAGCACAGCCCTGGAGCGGGATGCACCTCTACCCCGATATGAGCCGGACTAGAATAGCTCAATACATATAACACAGCCCTGGAGCGAGATGCAACTCTACACATATAGCACAGTCCTGGAGCGGGATGCAGCTCTACCCCGATAGGAGCCGGACCAGAATAGCTCTATACATTTAGCACAGCCCTGGAGCGGGATGCAACTCTACACTATAAGCACAACCCTGGAGCGGGATGCAGCTCTACACCGACATGGGCCGGACTAGAATAGCTCATGATACCATCTTCACATATCATTTTCTTTTTGCAAATTTATGATTTTGTTGCAAATTTATTTCACATATGCCTGTTCCTGAAACCTTTGCTTTATTTTGCAGGTATCAGCGTAAAAGAGTGATTTTGGATTGCATAGCATCTAGAATCATTCTCTGTCCCTACACGTATACTTTGACTTTCGGTTTTACAAACCTCAGTCAAAGTGGGGGCTTCTGTAGACATATAATAGTGTCTCCCTATTTAGTACCCTATGATGACTAATACCCCGTTCTAATTGGTCCGGATCAAGGAAAAAATAATGAACGAGTCTAAAATAAAATGTTTATCGTGATTGCAGATGATGTGATTCTATGTTGTGGTGGAGATTTCTATTCTATTTATCTCATGTTACAAGCTTTTAGGCTTTTCTCTCTGTCTTCTAGGCTGTGTATAAATGAACAGAAATCTGAGTTCTATACAGCTGGTATGGGTCCTACTGAGGTGCAGAGGGTGAAAGATGTATCTGGCTTCTCTCAGAGTACTCTTCCCTTCAAATACTCGGGAGTACCAATTTACTCAAAGAGATTATCTGTGAATGAATGTAGTGCCTTAGTTGAGAAGATGTGTATTAGAATTAGGATTTGGAGCAGCAGACATCTGTCATATGCAGGAAGGCTACAACTTATCAATTATGTGTTATTGAGCATCCACATGTACTGGGCTCAGGTGTTTGTGCTTCCCAAAAGTGTCCTTAATGACATTATCAAGATCTGTAGGGCTTTCCTTTGGTATGGCACTTACTATAGTGGAAAACTAGGAAGAGTTAAATGGGAAAATGTTTGTAAACCTAAGTCACATTGTGGTTTAGGCATCAGGGATGTGGTGAACTGGAACATTTGGGCTTTAGCTACTAAATAAGATAGCATTTGGATTAAGTGGGTTCACTCTATGTATATCAAAGATCAGAATTGGTGGGATTACAAACCACCACTGGGATGCAGTTGGTACCGGAAACAGATTTGCTTGGTCAAAGAGGAAATTAAGTCTAACCTCACTTTTCAAGACCTCACTAGTATGTGCAAGTTTAGCTTGAAGTATACATACAACAAAATTGTTGATGAGAGCAGGCATGTCCACTGGGACAAGTTCATATGGAATAGAATTTCTTTTCCGAAGCACATACTCATTTCATGGCTAGTTATACTTAACAGACTTAGTACTGCTGACAGAATGATAAAAATGGGAGTAATGAATGATGATAGCTGTCAACTATGTCTGAATGGTAGGGAATCACATGATCATCTGTTTTTTCAGTGTGATTATTCCAGATCATGTATTGATATGTTGAGAGAATGGCTAGGGTTGAAAAGCCATCAGTATATGTTTCAGAGAATGGTGGCATTCTGGAGAAATTATATATAAAAGATACAGCTTCAAGAAAAGGGTGTTTAATTTGCTGCTGTTGTGAAAGCTGGGGTGTATTTCATTTGGTAGGCCATAAATGAAGCTGTTTCGAATAAAACTGTGTGGCTACCAGCTCAGGTAGTGAAGAAAGTGAAGAGTCTTCTCATTTTGAGGATTAGTACTGTAATCCCTAAGAAGACCTCCATCAGAGAGTGCTTTGAGGTGTTAAAAGCTAGATATATAGTTGTGGTTGAACTGCTTTATGTTTTCTTGCTGTTGCTCTTCATTTGGTTGTTTGTATAGTGGCTCGTTTCCCTTCCTTGAGGGTTAGGGAGTCCAACCTAGTTGAATTGGTTTGCCTCCCTCTTGGAAGTGGTTTAGGTTGTAATGGTTTGTTGTGATCTTAATACACTTTTCTTACTTAACAAAAAAATAAAATAAAATAAAATGTTTTAAGCCCAAAATCATATTCTTCTCGTTTAATTAACCCATCTCTGAAAACCTTTTTTTATAACTAGTTTTACTAAGCCTACTTTCTAAAACATTTTAAAAGCCCATGTTTCGAAAACCTTTTAAAAATAGTTTTTATGAAAGCCCATTTTTTTAAAACCCCTTTTCTAACCCAATTTAATTAATAGAATTAATTAATATTGATTAGTTTTATTAATAAAAATATATTTTCTTAAAAATAATCTTTCTTTAAAATATTTTAAAATATTTTTTATCTAACTCTTTTCTAAAATCTTTTTAATAAAAATCTTTTAGAGGCGCATTAGGTTTCGGCCTATCGTGATTCCAACTACCTAAACCTCCCCTCCATATATCACTCCTCCCCTCCATATAATAGGACGGCTCACTCATCTCAAAACAAATTCACGGCAGCATCTCATATTCCTTGGCACCCTCTAATTCACACGGCTATATTCTCATCTCACCAATTATCACCCCCCTACAATTCCCTCGTTGCACCACAATTCATCAACACCAAATCATCCTCCATCGCCACATCATCATCATCCTTCCTCCCAATACATATTTATCATCCTTCACTTTCTTTTATTTATGCATCACATGACCTACTGCTACCCCCTAATCTAATATTCATCAAAGCCTAATATGCTTCGCCACATCTAATACTCACCATCCTGCGCATCTACATGTCCATAATTCCCACTAAACCGCCTAATTACCTACTACAAACTAATACCTTAAGTCAACGCAAATACCACAACATACAACAACTGCGATTCATCTTGTGATCATCATCAACACATTATCATCAACTCATCATATTAATCAAGCGCAAGTAATTTCGTTTGTTTTAGTTTCGCGCAACGTTTTACGAAACAATACATATTACTTTTCAAGGCTTGTTCGACAATTCGATCCAAGATCCGTACAAATCAACGATCCCGGGCGGTGGTATAATTTTTGAGGGTCAACTAAATTAACAATTTTTATTTTATTTCTCTATTTATTTTTATTATTTTCTTGAAGTTACTAACATTCTATTCATGATGTAGATTATTAACATATTCCCGCGTTGGTAAGTATTGTATATTATATATTATACTAACTCTCTGCAATATTTTCTTTTAATATTTTTATTTCTTATCCATGAACATTAAATGTTCTAACTAAATCAGATAATATGGACAACCTGCTAGGAACCCAGTAACATGATTGTTTAATAACTTATCGCTAAAAAGGTAGTCTTTATGTGTTTATTGAAACAACCTAGACTAATCTTTTTAGGGTGCATGGAAATTATTATGTTGTTATTTTTTTGCATAAACTTTGCTATGAATCGTATTAAGTAGAGGCCAGCAATGGGTGACATGGATCCTGACCGTGTTCGTACCCTCACCCCCTAACTCAATTTTTGGTCATTGACCATCTATGGAGTCAGGACGGGAAAATCTACATTGGATAAGTCCCGAAGATGTCCCTGCGATTTCCTAATATCCAATTAGGTTTATGAGTCTTCCTTTAAAGACTTGTTGGCATTTTCAATAAAACCTTAACAATGGGGTAGTCAAATACGCGCTCATCCCGTATAGGCGAAATAAAAACACGCCTACAGTTCCACTTTCCCTTAAATGCAGCGCTCTCTTCCTAGTTTGTAGGATTTCCTCAACAACCATACACGTTAGCAATCCGCTCCTTCTCCTGCCATACGCTCACAAGATGCCACATGCTCATGCAAACTAGCACAAACGCTTTGCTTAATCTGCTGCCACGTAGGACAAAAAACCAATCTCTAACAATAACCCCTAATTTTCCTTTTGGGTGGCAAACCAAAGAAGGGAAATTAATTTCAAATTCGCTAACCGCCTTGCAAATTGCGCCCAATTATGAATGTTTCTCTTGCATGTCTTGATTAGACATCTAACCTCCTACTTCATCTATAAATGCAGTTCCTTGGGAGACGATAAGCTTCTTCACCCTTCTTCTTTGTTCGCTCAAGTTTTCTCTTCTAAGGTAATCTTTTTTTCTTGCTGGTTTTTCCTTACATTTTTCTCCGAATCATTTTTTTTTATTTTTTCATAAATTCTCGTATAAGTTGCCTTCGCTTCTTCTACTTCTTCTGTTCTAACATGACTAGAGCAAACCCTAGATCTTCTTCTAGAAATTGTTCTTCCCTGAGGGAGCAAATGTATTTCACCCCTTGGAAATTTTAGATGATAACCCTAGCGTATTATCTGTAGCAGACTTGCAATCAATTAGGCGGAATTATGGGTTGCCTAAGGATGCAGTGATTAGATTGACTCTAGAACATGAAAGGATGGATTCGGTTTGCCCAGGCTGGTTAGTTTTTTACGACTACCCTTTTGCTAAATTAGGGCAAAAAGTTTCCTTTTTCTCCCTTTATTCGCTAATTTCTCACCGCGACAGATATGACGCATTGCCAACTCATGCCAGGGGCATGGAGGATTTTAACGAGTGTGGAAGTTTTACGTAAAAATTTAAATATAGATTTCACAGTAGATGACTTATACTTAGCTTTCACCTACCAAATAAAATATTTCGGGAAAGGGCGCTTTACCCTAGGCACCAATGAAAGCCGTGACGGCTTGGTTGAGAAAGTCGACAGAGGCCGTGATAGTGGCTGGGCTGCAAGATACTTCTTTGTGAGGGCAGATTCAGTGGTGATTTTGGAGGTTTCTTCAAGGACACTTGGAGATCTGAAGGTATCTTGCTCAGCCATTTCCTCATTTTGCATTCTGTATTTTGACAATTTGCTTACATCTTTTGCTTGACGGGTGTTTCTTTGCAATCTTCTGGTCGCGAACAATCAGCAAGTTTTACAGACTTGATCTTGACGCTCAATCTGAAGGATAGGACTTTCCCATCATTCCTATACACTCTGGTGTCAACTTGCCTGCTCAAGCAAATTCGTCCAACTCGCCAAGGAGGAGAAGTACAAGAACTCGCTCAAATTCCAACATGTCTTCTGGTATGCATCTTGATTAAATCTTACGATATTTTGGTATCTTAACACGACATACTTACTTATGATTTGCTTACCATTTTTTATTCCAGAAACTACCGCATCTCAGCGCTCTACGCAACTTTCCAGCCAAGAACTGATCAACATAATCCGCAACAAGGGTGGAGCCCCTGTTACTCCTACAGTTGCTGCATTTGCCCTCATACTTCTCAATTCTCTCGCCCTACAATGCCAACTTCTGCAACTCCTGCAAAAAGAAGGTGCAAGCGATCTAAAAACCACTAAAAAGCGGATTCCCATACTAGACCTAAGAGCCCTTTAATTATATGGATAAAAAAAAGATTGGCATTACTGCTCGCTTCATCCCTTTTGTTTGAAGCTTTCCTAAGCCATCCTTCAACAATCAATCCCGAGGTTGGTTACCAGCCGACAGAACTGAGCTCTTCCCAATGATTGGTAATAGTTAATCAAGGTAAGAAACCAGTAGTTCTATTTCGGTACTCAAGTTCCAGCGCTCATAAAAAGGGCAAAGGAGAATGAGTATTGAAATTGAAGTCCCAGAAGACTTCTGTTCCATTTCTGCTGACGCAACTCTAATATGGCCAAGTGCCAAGAACTTGTGGTTTTCCTGCTGCCAAGACTCGTCATGAGACCATGACTCCCTCCGCCGTTGCTTCAGAAGGTGTCAGCCTATCTGTTCAGGTGATTTTCGCCTCTTTTATTTTTACCGTTTGTTGCTTAACTTACATTGCTTCTTGTTGGACACCTTACAAACTTTTTTTTACTCAGTGCATGCAAGCCTTCCTCGCTACTCACCAGAACCTAACTGAAATTGCTGACAAAAACGCCACTCTTATCCGGGAGAGGGACATAGCTAAAGAGAGGTCAAGGTACACTGCAAGAAAATTGAAAAGCGGAAGCGACAAAGTGCGGCGTCTAAAGGACCAGTTGGAGGAGGCTGCGAAAGTTGCCGTAAAGAAGCACAATGAACATCTAGACGCTCTAGGTCATCAATCTTGGCTGGCGAAGATCGTGACTATAGAGGAGTACGTTACCGGCAAGCATGTGTCGTGGGATCCAACAGGCGAGCGGTTGGTCTATGAGGAGGCCACCAAGGGTAATGTTGCTCAAATTCTTTGCCGAGTTCTTCGCTGAACCCACATGGCAACTTCAGTCCCTGGCGCATCTTATGTCCCTATTGAGGTTGATGCGGACAAAACTGCTGAGGATGCCCCCTGATTCTGCTTCCTATATTAAATACTTTTTAAAACTATTCGAAACATGTATGCTTTTACTTGCTCAAGGGAGTAAGGTTAGGACGAGACTTGGTGTGTTTTTGCACCTGCTCATAGGAGCAGGTTTTAGATTTGTTTGTGTGTTGATTCTACTTGCTAGAAGTAGAATGTTTTAGGAAAAACTTTTGGTACGACTAATTCTGCTTCTCCTTTTACTGGGAAGCAACTTAATAGCAGTTTGTGGTTTGCTTTGTCTAATTGGTTTTGCTCATAGTTGTTTTTGCAACTTTGCTTATTTTGTTTGCTATCATATTTTTAAGAACAGCTCGTATGTATTTTGTCTCATGCATGCATGTTGTAGCAAACTAAAACGTCGACCCGTTTTGAAGTTGCTTTTCGTATTCCTTTATTTTGTAAATGTGGTGTTACTGCCCATTAAAGAATTAGTATAACTCACTTTGATGAAAATAGAATGATTATATTTGCTGCATATCGAAAGATCGTACAACTGGAAACGCTGTTAAGGACTTGGCGTAAATAGGAACTTGCTTACAATACATCTTTATCTATAAATGACATGTCGTTTTAACAAACTACAACTTCTTGCGACTTCTAAATTTTACCCCGAAGTTGCCAGTTATCAAACGATTTCTTGTTGAATTTGCTTCACATGTGGTCCTTGTCTTTTTGCAAACCTTTGGATTTGGTGGAGTTTAGTTGCAGCTGCCTGCGAAGTTGCTTTCGACGTTTTAGCCCCTTGCAAAACAACATGTCAGACCCCGTTGGCATTTCGCCAACGGCCCTTCGATTCTTAAGTCAGTATGTGTTCTTGGAAATAAAGCGAAAAATAAACGTAACAAAGGAGATTGTGGGAAGATGTTAGCAGAAGTTGCCTGCTTGACTTTTGCAACTTACATGTTACCTCAGCTGTAAGTCTGGATGAAGTTTGCCGGATTTATTCATGGAGTTGTATTTGGCTATTTGCATCCCCTTGTGAGGCGTCTTGGCAAACCTAGACCGTTGGAATTTTGCCAACGGCCCTCCGATGCTTAAGGTAGTAAATGTTTAAGGAGGAAAAATAAAAAACAAATAGTAAATGGACGAGTAAGGTTTAGAAGAGATACTGTTTGAGATGAGTTGCGTTCCAACTGCGTGTGATTTGCACACCATTTCTGGTGACTAACATGTATGCTCCATTGCTTATTACCTTTCCAATTTGGTACGGTCCTTCCCAATATGCAGCCAACTTGCCTACCTTAGGATCTTTAGTGTTTTGGAATGTCTTCCTCAGGACCCAATCTCCAACTTGGAATTGCTTGACTTTGATGTTTTTGTTTTAGCTTCTTGCAACTGTTTGTTGGTAAGATGCCATCCAGACTTTTGCTGCATCTCTAATTTCGTCAATGGTGTCCAAATCATGGGATAATTCTGCATCGTTCCTATCTTCTGTCATGAGTTTATATCTTGCCGTTGGCGTGTATATTTCTGCCGGGACAATTGCTTCATAACCAAAAACTAAAGAGTAAAGAGTTTGATTAGTTGCATTTTTAGGAGTTGTTCTGTCAGCCCAAAGTATCATAGGCAACTCCTCAGCCCATCTTCCTCCGACTTCTTCAATCCGCTTCTTGATGTTGTTGACGATGTTGTTGGATCTGCTTGCCCATTGGTTTGCGGGTATTTTGACTAGATGTGTCAAGGCTGATATTCCATTTTTGGCAGAATTTGCGTGTTCTGCCACTTATGAATTGCGATCCATTGTCGCAAATAATTTATGAGGGGATACCAAATCATCATAGGATGTTACGTTTTATGAAAGAGATTACCTCTGAATCGATGACTTGTCTGTACGCTTCTGCATCGATCCATTTTGAGAAATAATATGTCATTGCTAACATAAATACTCGTTGTCCTGGAGCTTGCGGGAGTTTGCCAACTATATCCATTCCTCACTTCATGAATAATGGCCATGGTGCTAAAATTGGGTGAAGTTGCTCAGCATGTTGATGTGAAACTGCAGTGTGTCTTTGGCAAGCGTCACATTTGCGGGCATATGCCATGGCATCTTTCCTCATAGTGGGCCAAAAGTAGCCCATCCCACTAGTGTACAAAAGTTCAGCCGCTTAGGTCAAAATAGTGTACCAAGCTTGATTCAAACAAAAACGAAAAAATTCAGCGTTGAAGTACGCAAATGAATTTCAAAGCAACAATTATGTAGATCACAACAAACTAAAAAGAACAAAATATATACAAAGCCACAAACTAAAAAAAATTACCATACATTCACAGCCAACTTAGATCAAATCACATTAAATTCACAGCCAAACACTAGTGGAAAATTCTACCGACATTAAAAATTAAATTAAAAAGATTACAACAAACGAAATACCTATAAAAGAATAATAGAGGCCGAAATATGAAAGGAACAAAAAACTGCAAAAATGAAATACAGACGAAATAGTATGAAATAAAATTGCAGCCTAACAATGAAATTAAAAACAAAAGCCCTAATTACGAACCAGAACATAAATTTAACTAAATTACAAAACATAAATTAATTAACAAAAAAACGAAATTACAGAGCATACATTAATTAACTAAAAAATAAGAAGCTAAAAAGGAAAAAAATAAACTAACCCTAGATCTAGATTAACATGAAATTATATGATAATTATATACACCAAAAATTAACAGATTAAACTAAAGAACGAAAAAAACCAATAAAACTAACGACTTTGGCGACAGAGGTGAGGAACGACTATGGCGAAGGCAACTTGAGCAACTTTAGTTAAGTTGGCGAGCAACGACTTTGGCGACAACAGCGACTTTGGAGACGGAGATGGCGAAGGCGAATTTGGCGACGCAATTCACATGATTTCCTCCTTCAATGTCGGCGACGGCGAGGAGGGAATGAGTGAGAGAGAGAGAAAAGGGGAGGATAGGAGGAGAGAATGAGAGGGGGAAATTTATCTAACAATTAAGTTTGAATTTTTTTTTTGTCGCAGTTTTTTGGGCCACAAACTGGTCCGGTTCTCCCTTAAACCGGACCAGTATGTGGCCCAAAAAAATTAAGCCCAAACCAGTCGCTTTAAATGTGTGCCCTCCCAAACCCTCTCGCATTCTCTCACTCCTCAAACCCTAAGCCCTCCTCGCATTTCCCCTTTGATCTCCTCTCACTCCTCAAACCGTAAGCCCTCACAAACCCTCTCACATTTCTCTCCTGTTCCTCCCACACCTCTCTTATTCTCTCCTTTGTGCATCTCCCTTGAGCCTCTCCCATCCTCCCACTGAACCTAAATCAATAACAGGTGGATGAGAAGATGGAGTGCAATCCCCAATATATTATGTAACGCATGCAACGGTAAGTGCCATATTGGTAAGGGGAGAAGATGGAGTACAATCCCCAATATTTTATGAGGGGATACCAAATCATCATAGGATGTTGCGTTTTATGAAAGAGATTACCTCTGAATCGATGACTTGTCTGTACGCTTCTGCATCGATCCATTTTGAGAAATAATCTGTCATTGCTAACATAAATACTCGTTGTCCTGGAGCTTGCGGGAGTTTGCCCACTATATCCATTCCTCACTTCATGAATAATGGCCATGGTGCTAAAGTTGGGTGAAGTTGCTCAGCATGTTGATGTGAAACTGCAGTGTGTCTTTGGCAAGCGTCACATTTGCGGGCATATGCCATGGCATCTTTCCTCATAGTGGGCCAAAAGTAGCCCATCCCACTAGTGTACAAAAGTTCAGCCGCTCCGGTCAATATAGGGCTTATAGATCCAGTTTTTGGTCTGGAGTGGTTGGGCTCGGAGCGGTTGACAAAAGTCAACAGCTCCAGTCGAAAACCAGATCAGTTTCCGCATTAACTGATATGATTTTTGCAAAAACCGAATCAGATAACCCATTAACTGATCCGATTTTAGGTGAAAACCGGATCAGTTATTGGATAACTGATCCGGTTTTCACCCTTCGGACCGGATCAGCTGCAGTTCATAATGTGTTAAAAAAATACCTCGCCTACTGCCTAAAGACTACAGTAGGCAACAGTTGACAACCAAGCTAGATTCAAACAAAAACGAAAAAATTCAGTGTTGAAGTACGCAAATGAATTTCAAAGCAACAATTATGTAGATCACAACAAACTAAAAAGAACAAAATATATACAAAGCCACAAACTAAAACAAATTACCATACATTCACAGCCAACTTAGATCAAATCACATTAAATTCACAGCCAAACACTAGTGGAAAATTCTACCGACATTAAAAATTAAATTAAAAAGATTACAACAAACGAAATACCTATAAAAGAATAATAGAGGCCGAAATATGAAAGGAACAAAAAACTGCAAAAATGAAATACAGACGAAATAGTATGAAATAAAATTGCAGCCTAACAATGAAATTAAAAACAAAAGCCCTAATTACGAACCAGAACATAAATTTAACTAAATTACAAAACATAAATTAATTAACAAAAAACGAAATTACAGAGCATACATTAATTAACTAAAAAATAAGAAGCTAAAAAGGAAAAAAAATAAACTAATCCTAGATCTAGATTAACATGAAATTATATGATAATTATATACACCAAAAATTAACAGATTAAACTAAAGAACGAAAAAAACCAATAAAACTAACGACTTTGGCGACAGAGGTGAGGAACGACTATGGCGAAGGCAACTTGAGCAACTTTAGTTAAGTTGGTGAGCAACGACTTTGGCGAAAACAGCGACTTTGGAGACGGAGATGGCGAAGGCGAATTTGGCGACGCAGTTCACATGATTTCCTCCTTTAATGTCGGCGACGGCGAGGAGGGAATGAGTGAGAGAGAGAAAAGGGGAGGATAGGTTCAGTGGGAGGATGGGAGAGGCTCAAGGGAGAGGCACAAAGGAGAGAATAAGAGAGGTGTGGGAGGAACAGGAGGGAAATGTGAGAGGGTTTGTGAGGGCTTACGGTTTGAGGAGTGAGAGGAGATCAGAGGGGAAATACGAGGAGGGCTTAGGGTTTGAGGAGTGAGAGAATGCGAGAGGGTTTGGGAGGGCACACATTTAAAGCAACTGGTTTGGGCTTAATTTTTTTGGGCCACATACTGGTCCGGTTTAAGGGAGAACCGGACCAGTTTGTGGCCCAAAAAACTGCGACAAAAAAAAATTCAAACTTACTGATCCGGTTTTGGGAGAAGCCGGATCAGTTGATTTTAACTGATCCGGTTATGCCTAAACCGGATCAGTTAGGTTGTGACATTTAAGGTTTTTTTCCACTTGCGTCCTGAGTGCTTTGTTGGATAAGCTTCTGCCTCCGGAATGGTTACAACATTCACCATCATGCAACTCACGCAAGACGGTGGGTACGTCGTTTTTCTTGAGGCATCTTAAGTAAAGACCTGCAACTGACTTGCGAAACAGTATGTTATCAATTAAGATGAAGTGGGATGCTTTTACCTTGAAAGTTTGCGTGTCTCCGAGTTTCTTAGGTAGGATGCCTTCTTTTAACCATTAGATGTACTCTTCCGTCCAATCCGCTTCGTTGGGAGAAACTTCTGGTACTGGTTTCATTCACCTGATGGCGATCTGTTGTAGGTTGCATGATGTGCACAATGGGAATGTTACTTAAGTTCAGGGGTACTGAGACTGAACCTAGGTTGGCCAAGGCGTCCGCTTCGACATTTTGCTCTCTGTGAATTTGCTTGATGGTGAATTCGTCAAACTTGCTAGCAACATCCTTGACTAAGTCTAGGTATTTCACCATCTTCTGGTCTTTTGCTGCATAAGATACGTTAAATTGATTAACAATTAGCAAGGAGTCGCAACTTACCTCGATGCGTTAGACTTTGAAATCTGCTCCGGCATTTAAGGCGACAATCAAGGTCTCGTATTCTCTTTCTTTGTTAGTTGCTTTGAATTCGCAATGTACAGCTTGGGCTATTTCCCCTTGTGGAGATTTAAATACAAATCCAAGTCCAGATCCATTTGCGTTTGATGCTCCGTCAGTGCACAATGTCCATTTAGGACTCACAGTCTGTTCTAGCAATTGCAGCAACTCTTCGTCGACTTCAGTTTGCAGATTTGGACTGAAATCAGCCACAAAGTCTGCCAAAGTTTGCGACTTAATGGCGGTTCTTGGTTCATATACCTGATTTCGTACCCACTTAGGTGTACTAGCCATTTGGCCATCATGCCTGATAATTCTGGTTTGTTCATTATAGATCTAATGGGATAATTAGTTTTTACGCAAATAGGATGGCATTCAAAATAAGGACGCAACTTGGTAGAAGCCATGACCAAAGCAAGTATGAGTTTTTCTAAAGAAGTATACCTTGTTTCATCATCTACTAGAGTTTTACTTACATAATATATTGGGGATTGCACTCCATCTTCTCCCCTTACCAATATGGCACTTACCGTTGCATGCGTTACAGCTAGGTAAAGTTGCAAGTCTTCTTTGTCCTTTAGTTTGGCCAAGAGAGGTGGCGTCATCTTGTATGTTTTCAAATTCTAGAATGCCTCTTCATGTTTTCTTGTCCATTCAAAGGATTTGTTCTTCCTCAGTACATCACAGAATAGTTTGCATCTGTCCGACGACTTGAAGATAAACCTGTTCAATGCCACAACTCGTCCGGTCAGCTTCTGTACGTCTTTGATGCATCTTGGGGATTGCAGGTCGACAATTGCTTTAATTTGCTTAGGACTTGCTTCAATTCCTCTCTGAGTTACAACATACCCAAGGAACTTGCCAGATGCAACACCAAAGGAACATTTGGTTGGATTTTGCTTCATTTGGTAGCGCCTAATGATTTCGAACGATTCTTCAAGATGCTTGATGTGGTCGCCAACTTTCTTTGATTTGACCAGCATGTCATCAATGTACACCTCCATGGTGTCCCCAATTTGTTTTTCGAACATTTTGTTTACTGTCCTTTGGTAAGTTGCGCCGACGTTCTTCAAGCCAAAAGGCATCACTTTGTGGCAATAAATTCCTCGATGCGCTATGAATGCTTTTTTTTCTCTCGATTCGTAGGGTGCATGAGGATTTGGTTGTATCCGCTAAAGGCATCCATGAATGTTAGCAATTCGTGACCTGCGGTGGCATTTACCATGGCGTCGATATGAGGCAGCGGGAATGGGTCTTTTGAGCAAGCTTTGTTGAGGTCTTTGAAGTCAATGCAAACTCGCCATTTCCCCTTCTTCTTTGGCACCACCACTACGTTCACTAGCCAATCTGGGAATTTTTCTTCTCGAATTTTGCCAGTTTCCAGGAGGTTTTACACTTATCCTGTGATTACTTGGTTGAGCTCGGGTGCAAATTTCCTGCGTTTTTGCTTGACAGGCATGTGGTTAGGATTAACGTTAAGTTTTTGAGTTATTACCTCAGGGTCAATGCCAACCATGTCTTCATGTGACCAGGTGAAACAATATGCGCTTTTCTTTAGGAACTCGATTAGGCGTTCTCGCAATTCACCTTACAGATATGCTCTAATCCAGACCATTTGCTTAGGCGCTAATAAGTCGAGGATGATTTCATCTATTGGTTGTGCTTCAAGTTTTGCATATTCCTCGGCAGTCCGCCGTTGCTGTAGTTGCTATGCTGGCATCTTGTTTGTTACCAAAGGTTTCAGGGATGTCTTGTAGCACTCCTTTACCAACTTTTGATCTCCTTTTATCTCTTGCACTCCCCATTTGGTAGGGAACTTGATGGTTTGGTGATAAGTGGATGACACCGCCTTCATATCATGGATCCAATGTTTGCCAACAATGACATTGTAGGAAGATAAACAATCAATGACCAATAATTTTACCTGGACGTTGACGCCTTGCGCATATGTGGGCAAAGTGATTTCGCTATGTGTGTTTTTTGCCTCGCCACTGAATCCCACAAGTACTGTGGACTTTTTGGTGATGTCCCCTTCGCTTAGCCCCATGTCTTTGAGAGCATCCCACATAAGGATATATTCCGAACTGCCGTGGTCAACGAGCACTCTTCTTAGGAGGCAATTTCCAATTGTGAGAGAGATTACTAGCCCATCATGGTGCGGATCTGCTAAATCAGCGACGTCTTCTTCATTAAAAGAGATAGGCATGCAATCTGATTTTGCCCTTCTGCTCATGGCAACTGGCCTCTCCATGGCGCTTTCTTTTGCGTGGCACTTTGCTACTGAGTATTTTAAGCCACACACATCTGATCCTCCTGATATAAGATTGATAATTTTGGTCGGTTGCGGTGGAGCTGGCGGCCTTTCTAATGTTGTTGCCTCGCGTTGAATAGTTGCATTTGCCTTGTCAGTCATGAGGTCTTTCAAGAATCCTTTCGTCAGCAAATGGGCAACTTCCCTTCTCAGTGCAATACATTCATCCGTTGTATGCCCAATGTCTGCATGGAAATTGCACCATCTTGACGAATCTTTCTTGTCCGACGGCTTGTCTGATTTTTGGGCCATCTGACGGCGTCGCCTAACTTGCGAGGTTGCTCACCAATCTGCGGGAGACCGATGCTGAAGTTGTATTCTCTGATTGTTGGAGGATGGTTTGAGTTCACCACATCGACATGTTGTGCAGCATTTTTGTAATAAGGCTTGTATCGGTTGTCTCGCATGTTGTTGCTTGGGAACTTCCTGATGCCTCTGTCAAGTTCTACTGCACCCTTTTTGTGGTGTCGACATCTTCCTCGAATCTAATTTGCGCGAGGGCCTTGACTTGGGCATCTTCAAAGGTTGGGCAAGGGTATTTCGTCAGCTCCTTGTACACTTCTTTTTCTTCGAGCAAACCTCTTCGTAAGGCTTCTATAGCTGTAGGAGCATCGCATCTTGGAATGGAGACTTTCTCGCGGTTGAATATGGTTTTCTTTTCAAGGCGCCTGCTACTAGCGAATTGAAGGTTGAACATGTTCACCAAACCTGCAAAAGTTAAAATTGCACCATTAGGTAGATTAATGAACCATTAAAGAGATGGACCTGACAAAGTTGACCCAAAACCCTTGCACATGCAAGCTTCGCGCATTTCACGCGGGACTGAGATGGTGATCATTCTCTGCTTATATTACGCGATATGCTCGATGGGGTCTGTTGTTCCATCAAAAAGTTTCATGGCTGGGATGGTGAAACACTTCGAGATCCCGACTAAAGCAATGGCATTTGCAAATGGCGAGTCGGCATAGCTGGTCAAGGCGGCTTTCTCCATGGGTCTTGGCACCCCTGGGATATTGAGAATCATTTCTTCAACCTGCCTGAGACGCTCATACAGCGGATCTACAATAGCACTTGCGGGCATGAGATTTTACGCGTTCTGCACACGCGGGTTCCTTATCCCGTTGGATGGTTGATGCGGACGATCTGCTCCTGTTTTGGGCGCGGGCCTAATTGGGATCTGTTGATCATGCGGGTTGCCAGTTCTCGCATCTTCGTTGAAGGGGGAAATCCATTCAAAAGCAGTTCGACAGCTCATACTGGGATATTCGTCATCGGCGGCGGCTGGCATTTCCCAGCTGACTTGTTCAGCCAGACATCTTCGCCGTTCTCAGGGATTGGATATTCCATGATAAGTTGCTTGGCTACGCTGCGAAGGTCATTTTGGCGTTGCCTACGGGAGTTGCACGCGATCGATGCATAGGACAGCATTTGGCTGCGAAGCTCGTCGATTTTTCTTTCAAAGTTGACACCTTGGGGGCCAATTTCTTCCCTAAGGGAACTGTTCATTTCGTTGATGGCTCCCATGATTTGCGCCATTGCTTCTTGTCCCGGCACATCGGACGGAGTGATGGGAGTTGCGGGGAATATAGCTTCGTTAACTTCGGCCATGTTGTGGGCAAGTTGCTTAAGATTAATAAGATTGCTTTATAATTATCAGCCCCACGATTGGCGCCAAATTATTTTAGGCAAATTTCACAATAAGGCTAATTTGCTTGGAGAGGGGGTTGACAATTAACTTGTGATATAAAATAAGTTGCGTAGAATAAATTGCAGAATATTGTAAAGGACACAAAGCAAGTTTTACGTGGAAAACCTTTAGAAAAGAGGGAAAAATCACTGGAGGATTGGTATCCTGCCAATTCACTAAGTATGCTTGAGTTTGCGTGTGAGTACAAGAGAATTGCTTTAGCTAGTGAGTGAGTAGTAGAGATGAGTATGAGATGATTTTACAAAGTGAGCTAATGAACTCTATTTATACTAAATAATAATAACGTTGCCTCTTATAGCCGTTTTCTTCCTTGAGTCACCATTGGTTTAGATCCTATTATTAAGGGAACATGGGATATCTTTTGAACTTGCGATTGTGGTTCCGTTCCACTTTCCCCTCAATGCAACGCTCTCTTCCTAGTTTGTAGGAATTCTTCAACAACCATACACGTCAGCAATCCACTCCTTCTCCTGCCATACGCTCACAAGATGCCACATGTTCATGCAAACTAGCAGAAACGCTTTGCTTAATATGCTGCCACGTTGGACAAAAAACCAACCCCTAACACCAACCACCATCGGTCCCCCAGCCTATCAAAACAAAACCCCAAATTTTTTTTCCACAATTTGATATACTTGGATGTGCATTTTGATTCCACATCTTAATTGTCATACAAGTTTAATTTGATTGAAACCAAATAGCAAGTACTCTAATTCATGCATAAATTCAAACAAAATTGTTTGAAATTTGCCCCAAATTGCCAGAACATACACCCTAATTTTTCCCGCAATTTGATATGTTGTTGTTAATCACAGAGGAGAGAGAAAGGAAAAGGGAAGGTGGTTGGCAGCGGCGACGACGATAGAAGCGAGTGGCGCAAGTGCACACACAGGTAACAGTATGGCTGCCGTTGGTCGCTGACGAAGGTGACTGCCTTTGGTCGCTACTATTCTTCTTCATCATTTTATTGGTTTTTCTTCTTGATTGTGCCATTCTGGGCTTTATTTAAACCTTCTTGTTCTTTCATTAAATTCCTTTGAACTCATCCTCCCAAATTTCTAATTCTTCTCCTAGATTACTTCAGCGGTAAAATCAAACACATTTGAATCTTGGAACATTTTTTTTTCCTGATTATTTCAATTCCTTCATCTTCTATTCGCCGATAATTTACTAATCAAGGTAACTTCGAGTTTCTGTAATAACTCATTACTTTTGTAGAATTTATATTGCAAAAATGAGTGTTTTCTGCAAATCTGTTTGGAAAGATAATAATGGTGGTGACTGCCATGGAAGCTCCATGAAGAAAAAAAGAAGTGATAGGGAAGAGAGGAGAGAGAAAATAGAAGAGATGGGGTTAATTAGGGGTCTACTAATTAATCCAAATCTCTAATTATCTATTTTTATTAATTACATTTGGAGAAAATGTATCGTTTCTCATTGATGTGCTACTGACTTACAAGTACAAATAGATATAGGCATTCAGTGGCGGATCCAGGAATTTATGAATGGTGGGTCACTACTGACTAGGTTGCACAGAAACGGATACGGGTACGGATTCGGATACGGGTGCGGGTTCGAATACACATCATTTCATGGCTAATAATTGTTCATACTACAATAAAATAGTACCTAAAAATTGTATAGAAGGATGATTTAGAGGAGGTATTGGTGTGGTTTTTGTAAAACAACTTGAGATATTCGGTTGCGTTTTCTTTCTTTTCATTCTGAAATTTAAATTATAATTTTTAATTAGATACACCAATTCAATTTGTCAAACATATCAATCAAATTCACTTAAACTATTCAAATTTAATCTCATATCAACACATTATGCATATATAACAAATAATTTCACATTAGAGGGAAATCCTATCCATCTCCAATTAATTCCACCAGCACATAAAACACATAAAACCAAAGGCTCATTCATGGCCTCTCCGAAACTTCACATGAGAGGTCCAATTTTAAAAATCCTAAAACAAGAGTTTTAGTGCATTACCTGAACACAATCAATTGTTCTTCAAAGCTAATCCAAAGCTCATAGCATCACAATCATCATTCACCAATTAGCCACTGTAACAAATAATATCAAATTACAAACAATACATATAACACAATCCATAAAGCTAACAAATACATTATAAAATGGTGACTGTTACTAACATTTTCTAGATCTAAGTGCAAACAAACTCAATCCATTCATTTAACTAAATAAGCATACATTTACAAAATAAAAAAAATGCTCTAATTCAAACATTTTAATGTCGGTTGCTAGTTTGAAGTACAAACTCCTCAAATCTACCGCACTACATTACTTCACTTCATGATTCATGAATATCAACTTTGATTCAAATTACTGATCTAGCAGCGGCAAATATACAAATCTAGAACAAATACTAGTGAAAAACATAGAAATCTACACAAAATACTCAATCTAATTCAAAATACATGTTAATTTTCCAGTAAACTCGAATCATACACTACAAATCCACCACATCTACGCCATTACCACAATCTTTAACAGCATTCCAATTTCCAATTAGTGTCGAAACTGAATCTTCAACAGATTTCCACACAAATTCAACTAAATCTCTAAAAACTAAACCATTAAACCAATGAAACTGAATTTCAAACAAAAAAAACCAAAGAAAAAACTAACCTGAATACCTGATGTAGTGACGTTTAGCGAGAGAAATCTTGAGTGAAATCGAATTCTTGAGTGCAATCGAAATCTTGAGAGGTTCGCAAGTCACAAGTCGCAAGTTGAGAGAAATCTTGAGAGCAACCTTCAAACGATTCAGGCCAGGGCCGGCTGACGGCGCGGCGGTCGGCGAGAATGCGTGAGTAACTGAGTAGAGATGAGAGAAGTTAAGAGGATGAGAGGAAGAAATGACTGAAGCGAGGAAGGAAGAGAGAGTGAGAGACGCGTTTCCTAAACCTAAAATTTTTTAAAAAAAAAAATTTCTGGGGGAATGGTGGGTCACGTGACCCACCAGGACTAAAGGTGCATCCGCCACTGTAGGCATTGGATATTAACAACTGAACCTAGTGTAAAGCAGAAGGTAAACTAAACAAAATACACAAAACTCCTTATACAGAGAGACTAATAATAGCAAAGATGGGCTTAGACCAAAATACTAACTCGTGGTTCCAATACTCCCCCTCAAGTGGAGTGTGTAAGTCTCGAACACCCAGCTTGGACATGAGGAAAGCAAATTGTGCACTACCCAAAGCTTTGGTAAATATGTCGGCAAGCTGATGAGTAGTGCGCATGTGATAAGTGGCAATAACACCAGAAGTCAATAGCTCACGAACAAAATGACAATCAATCTCCATGAGCCCCGTTCTTTTATGAAACACCGGATTCACAGCTATGTGTAATATGGCTTGATTATTACAAAAAAGTGTACCGGTTGAGTATGAAAGACCCTAAGAGCTACTAGAAAACTATGTAACCATTTAACTTCTACACACGTGAATGCCATCGAGCGATTCTTGGCCTCTGCCGACGAGCGTGATACTGCGGTCTGCTTATTGGTTTTCCACGAGATAGGTGACTGCCTGAGAGGAATAAAATACCCAGAAATTGATCGACGAGAGATAGGGCAGCTAGCCCAATAGAAATCACAAAAAGCATAGAGGTGAGGCTCGTAATCCGCGGGAAGAAAAAGTCCCAGACCCGTCTTGGTCTTTAAATACTTAAGCACTAAAATGACAGCATCATAGTGATCTTGTTGAGGAGCTTTCATAAACAGAATGCACCGGCAAGGAGATGTTAAGGCGAGTCAACATGAGATATATTACAAGACAAATAATGCGCCTATAAAGAGTCGGGTCGTTGCAGAAAGCAGTTGTGGAAGAGGCGAGCTTGTGGCATTGTGGCAAAGGAGTCTCGACAGGCTTTGCCCCAAGGAGTCCAGTTTCTTGGAGAATCTACCCCTTTCTGATAAGTAAATAATGTGTTATTGACATGAGATTGATGAAAATCATAGGCCCGAAGAGCTTAAGCAAGCTTTGCAAACCAATTCCGTGGAGATTGACGAAGTCCATATAAAGACTTACGTAAGCGACACACCTTAGGGGAATCCGATGAAAAACCATGAGGGAGTTTCATGTAAACTTCCTCATTCAAATCGATGTGTAAAAAAGCATTAGTTACATCAAGATGATGTATTTACCACTTTTTTGCAATGGCATAGTAAGAAATGTATGAATGCTAACCATCTTAACAATGGGAGAAAATGTTTCGGAAAAATCCTCCCATTCTTTTTGGTGATTACCTAATACTACAAATTGCACCTTATGTCGATAATCGTATCGTCTATATTTGGTCTTGTAGACCCATTTACAGCCAATCGGTGACTTTACCAGGGGAAGATGAACAATATCACATGTCCCGTTATTTTCTAGAGCATAAATTTCCACATTCATAGCAGCTTCGTTATGAGACCTAGGTTCCACATTTGCACTAATAGAGAGAAGAAATTATGTATGATTGTTAGAGAAAACATCGTAGGTGACATAGTTTGCAATAGGGAACCGCGTACCTGAGGAAGATAATGGAGTGGGTGGAACGGAAGTGGGGTGTATAGAGAGAGGCGAGTGACAAATATAATCAGTCAACCAAGTAGGAGGACGACAAGCACGTTGTGGAACCAAAATTGGAGAAGTGGGCTGCACTATTTGTTGATCAACTAGAGTTGCTGTTTACTGGGCCACATAAGTAGGATCTGGGCGCACAACAAGCGTGTGTTGTGGCGCAGATGTAGAAGGTGTGGATGTTGGGCTGCGTGGGGTGGAGCGCTGGCCTCGACTACTAACAAAAGGCTGGACGTCATTGGGTTCCCCCTGTCTACAACAGGTGGGCAGCGGGCTGCAAGAGAGGCGATATAACTCCATTAGTCCACCTAAAATCCCAATAAAAAACATTTATAGAAGCAGCCCGTGTAGGCGAGATAGGAGATGGATCTGTGTGATTTGATAACGGAAATTGGTCTTCTTAAAATCGGATGTCCCATGAAAGAAAAAAAAAGCTATTTTGTTCCCAAATCATATACTTTCCAACCTTTTTGGCCAAATGGGTATCCCATAGAAATGCACTTTCGACTACAATGTCCAAACTTATCTTTATGTCGTGGATAATTGTGAACATAGCATAGGGAACTAAAGACGCGAAGCATAGAATAAGACGAGGCTTTTCCAAATAAACTTCATATGCAGGAGTACAATTAATAAGATGAACCGCCGTGCGAACACATGCATCCCAAACTTCTATTGTCAAAGATGCTTGAAAACGGAGTGCATGGAAAATCTCCAAAATATGTCTATGCTTTCTTTCTACTCGAACATTTTGTTGAGGGGTACTAACACAAGATGAGTGGAATAGAGTACCTTGCTCATGAAACAAAGTTATCATAGAAGTAAATTCGGTTCCGTTGTCGGAATAGACAGCTTTGATGTTCTTTTTAAATTGTGTTTTGACCATGGGAAAACAAAATTGGAAGCATGAAGGTACTTCAGTTTTGTTTTTGATCAAATAAACCCACACTACTCGAGAACAATCATCAACAAGAGTAAGAAAATAACGGGCACCAAAATGACTTGACTTTGTTTAAGCACCCCACAAGTCACAATGTATTAAACCAAAAAAATTGGTAGCAACATTATCACTTAAAGGAAATATAGTAAGAGTTTGTTTTACATTTAAACACATGTCACAAGACTTTAAAGTCTTTTTTATTTTGCTTTGACCAGTAGCATTAGAAATAAAAGATAAAGTCTGACTTGATGGATGCCCAAGCCGTTGGTGGAGAAGAGTAGCAGATTCTACAGACGTATGATGAGACAAAATTTGCTCTGTTAACGGCCGAAAGACATACACCTCATTCTGAATTTCACTAAGTCTAATTGGCATCCTCGAAGTGTCCTGTAATACACACAAATGATCTGTAAATGTCACAAAAAAATTAGCGTTTTCAATTGCATTTTAAATTGGGTTTAAAGCTGGCAATTATCTATTGGGTGAGTGAATTATTCACCCACCCGTCCCAGATAAATGCGTGAAAACCTACAATGAGGCGGGTGACTGGGGGGTAAAGTTGACGGTGGGGTAGGTTGGAAATGGGTGAAATTTGTTTGACACATCACCTGCTCCATCCATCCACCCATTGTAAAGGTTCTATTGAAAAATGCTTTGAAGTCTCCAACAAGTGTTTAAAGGAATACTCATAAACCTAATTGGATATTGGGAAAACATAGAGACAACTTAGGGACTTATCCAATGTACATTTCCCCGTCATGACTCAATGAATGATCAATGAACCAATAATTGAGTTCGGGGTTGAGGGTACGAATATGATCAGGAATCAAATTCGCCCATTGATGACCTCGACTTAATAACGATTCAAGTCTATATTTATGCAATTAGACAACCAGGTAATATGTTAATACAATGCAAAATTAATCTATGTTGGTTCGTTTAACACACAAAAGACTAATTTTTGGTGACATGTTATTATGCAATCCAATTACTGGGAACCTCATCTAATTGTCCATATTATCTTAATTTAGCACTGGAACATCTATTTAGGTTTTTAATTAACAAAAATAAACATGTACGGTGATGAAAGCATTAAATCATACAATCATGTATATGAATATGAATAATATATATTAAATATAAAAGAAAAGAGAAGAGCAGAGATTAGAATATACAAGAAAGCATATTAATTCCTTTGAGATCAACATTATGACAAATAGATTGTTAGTACAAAAGGAATTTAATTGGAATTGACCCACAAGCAAGTATACCTTTGTTGCCTTGGTCTTGTATAATGATCCGCATGAGAAGCAATCTTGAAACTTCAATGCAAATTAATGGAGTTTGAATGTAGATTGAATGTGTTTGAATGTAGTTTGAATGTGTTTGAATGTAAGTTATTAAGTGTTGAAGTTGTAGGGTAAAGGTATCTCGAAGTATGTGAAAGCGTGTGTCAAAGTATCAACTATTTATAGGAAAACCAAAGCTGAAAACAACGCGAAGATAAGAATAAACTGTGCGCTAAGTGCATAGCTCATTCGCTCCGCGCACAGGACTTGCGCCTACCGCATGACTCGTGTGTCTAGCACCTGTTTCACGTTTCTGTTATTTGTAAGTGGCATCAATGTTGTGTCAACGCACCAGCATGTGCTTGACGCAACACAGATCTACGCGGTTTTTAATCGTTTTAAATTTCTTTTTTTTATATCTTTGATGAAATTTATCTTTTGAAATCCGAAATCAGCTATCTTTAGTAATAAAAATTTGATTTTGAACTATCCTTTAGAAAATAATTATTGAGAATAATTACTAAAAATATTAAAAAATACAATTAATTATCAGGAATAATTAATTGGGACTTTAAAAATTGGGCTTGGATTTAATAGATAGAATTTATGTTTTTCAAAACTCTTTTGGGCTTAGCTCGTTTAATTACTCTTCCTTTGGACCGAACCAACCAGGACAACGGTATGTTTCATCATTGGGTACTACATGGGGAGACACGATTTGTGTCTATAGCTCATGTCACCAACCCTCCCTGCTAATGTTCTTGTCACTAGCAAACTTCAAAAATAATTTTCTTCAAAATGAAGTTTCTTCTTGATTTTCTTTGCCAAAATTGGCAATCTCATTATTTCTCTTAGTCCCGTAATTCTTTCCTACATGACCAAACCTTTTGCACTCCCAACACTTTGGCTTCCCCTTATGCCAACAGCCTGCAGTGTCATGGTTAGTCTTTTGCAAATATTGCAGGAAAGTATTGATTCATACCTTTGGACGACTTCTCTTCGTCTTCATCCTCAACATTCTTCTTGGGCATTTTCTTAAATTTTGTTGCAAGAGCAGTCTCAACTAGTTTTTCATTGATATAACGATTTTTTCTTTGTTCATGGGACTCCAGGGTTCCCATAAGTTGATCCACTGTAATTTTTGATATATCTTTTGTTTCTTCAATAATATCAACAATCTTATCATATTTATCCGTTAAACTTAATAAATTTTCTTCACCATTTTTTCATCTGTAATTTATTGTCCATATGATTTCATTTGGTTCAATATTTCTATTACTTTTGAAAAATAATATTTTATTAATTCCCCATCTTTTATTTTTTATGTTTTAAAATTATCTTCTTAGAGACTAGAGTTTGATACTTCTCACCTTGCTATCTCCTTGAAATTCTTATTGTAGAATCTCTCAAGCCTCCTTTGCTTTGTTGGCTCTTAAAATTCTTGGAAATTTTGTATCCATGACTGTATTTTGTATGAGATATAATGACTTAGCATCCCTTCATCCTTTCACCATCGAGCTACCTCTTTTGTGTTTATGTTGGGATACTCTCGTCTTCATATTCTGTATATCCTTTATAAATATATCTCCAAAATAATGAGACCAAAGTAATGTCTTCATTTCAATTTTCCAAAAATCGTAGGCCTTGTTGGGTAAAGAGAGGTTTGGTGTAGAACTAGAGGTTTGAACTCATATTACAGGATTTGACTAGTCAATCCTCTAATTTGAGTGTTTGGTAAAGAGAGGTTTCAATTAGCTTATTGAGCCCAAAAAACTATTTTTGAAAAATTTAGGGGGAGGAGCTTTTTGACATTAGAGGTTTGGGAATGAGTGGATCAATTACATTTATATCCTAAAGTTGTTGAAAATTACGTTAATAAATAATAAAAGGTACAACAATAGATTATGCACATGTCCTTATTGGTCATTTTACACAATTATGTAGCAATCAGCTATCAGCTACTTACCAAACACCATTATACAAACAACTAATACAATCAGCTAATTAAATCAGCTAATACAATCAGCAAACAGCTATCCGCTAATTGCCAAACAGGGCCATAGACATTTTTTTTTGGTAAAGAGAGGTTTGAGACAAAACTAGTGGTTTGAACTCATATTAGAGGATTTGACTAGTCAATCCTCTAATTTGAGTGTTTGGTAAAGAGAGGTTTCATTTAGCTGATTGGGCCCAAAAAGCTCTTTTTGAAAAAGTTGGTGGGGAAGCTTTTTGACATTAGAGGTTTGGAAATGAGTGGGCCAATTACATTTATGTCCTAAAGTTTTTTGAAAATTACACTAGTAAACAATAAAAAGTATAACAATAGATTATGCACATCTCCTTTTTGGTCATTTTACACAATTATGTATCAATCAGCTATCAGCTACTTACCAAACACCTTTATACAAACATCTAATACAATCAGCTAGTCAAATCAGCTTATACAATCAGCTAACAGCTATCCGCTAATTGCTAAACATGGCCATAGTTTTCACCCCCTGAAAATTGAAATTGGAAAAGTTGGATAGTTGATTGCCATTGTAGCTTATATGTTGTGTTTGAGTTAAATGTGTTTTAGCTAAAGTAGTGCGGCTATGGGAAATTTTTGCTCGAATATCAAATGTTGATTTTATATACGGAAGACTAGGTGATTATTATATTTTGGGGGAAATATTGATGACAATAATGTGGAGTTGAGAAAAGTAAAGTTCTATGAAATGGTCAACTTTTATTACATGGACAGATTTTCCTCTTACTTTTTTTTTCATCTACATTGCAACTTCATTTATTCCATATTTATACATGATGTATGTCGGATACTATGACATACTTTCTTTATTTTCATCTAGATGATTCTACCTATTTACTTAGCTTAGATAAGTAGATACTAGGTACTAGGTAGTAGATTTTTCTAGGCCCATTTGTACTAGATCTTTCTATACATTGCACATCATCTAGATTTTTCTAAATTTATATTTTTATCATTAAAGAGGTCACTTTTAAGTTTCATACAATGATACAAAGAGTCACATTTTACCTTAAAAGGACCGTGTTACTTTTAGGAGAAGTAACCCCTTTACGTCAAAAAATTATCTTATCTTATCATAAATCATTTGAAGACTGTGTTTATAAGAATTTGTAATATTTTTTTTCTTCCTTCTAGCTACCAAAACTTATATTACTTTTGAAGTAAAATAAAAACTCAAAATTTACAAATATGTCGAAGAGGCCCAATAAACACCACCTATTTATGTTGTCTCTTCCGCCGCGAGTTAAGTGTATAAAATAATTTATCAAAAAGCACCGTCCAATATTATTTAATCTCCTTAGAAGGCTTAGATCTTAAAAGTAAACATAGGATAACAACAAAGTAGTACGAGTATTAATCAAGAATGGGGACAAAGGATAAATATTTAACTACTAAAAAGAAGTAAAAAGTCAAAGACAAGAAAATTAAAAGTAGTTCACCAGCATCACCATTGATTGTACTAATAATTCTTAAACCATTCTCTATTCTCCAAATCAGTGATTAGTTTAATATAATTAAAGCTAATACAATAACAACTTGTCAGCTATGTATGTATGTATCATGTATATATGCTGTATGTTGCTATAATGAACAAGCAGTTTCTGTTGTACATGTAGTGTTAAGTTCCAGACAAAAGGTACAGAACCCATCGAAGCCAATTTGTTAATCCTTTGCAACGAAGCAGAAGAGACATTTTAGAAACCACTATTATATTGGCAAGAACAAAGAAAGTAAATCACTATTTAAAAAACTTAAACAAGATAAAATTAAAAATGGGGTATCAAACTATCAATAAGGAAAGCGAAAGTACGTCTCACCAACATCATGTTTTTTTTGCCAACAACATACTTCATCAATGGACTAGCCAGAGTCCTTTGCTAGTTTGCCAATCAACAACTACAAATTTGAGAGTTAAGATAGGCCTGTTTATGTTACTGCCACTTTTCAATTGATTTCGTGATTTTAAATGTTACTCTGGATTATGAAAAGTACTAACAGTAAAATAAAATTATTCGACAAATTTAAAATTATTCGCACTTCAATTAGTCATGTTTATTTTGATAACTAACAATAAATTGCTGAAAAGTACTTAATCCGAGTTTCATTGTTCTAATGAATTTTTTAAAAAGCTGAAACACAAAAACAATAATGGACGAACAGGACCTAATGGCAGATTATAGCTAGTTAGCTAAGCCTTTAACCCATAAGGTTAAAAGAGGTATTTATGTTAATGTAATGGATGTAAAACCTACCATACCTCTACCTCACAACTATTATCTTACCAAAATTCAGCTATCTAGAGTTTTTATTTTCACTTTTAAGGAATTATACAATATGGCACACTATAATTTTCCATGCAAGACCATTCTTTTCAATAAAAAAGTTAAAAATTTTATGCGGTCAACTTTTATATGCTCATTTTTTCGCACCAAATTGGGTTGTTTGCTTTGTAGGCTTTTAACTCCAACTTATTTTCGTTCGGTTCGCCGAATCGGTCAGTTCGCCTGATTCGATTCGGCCGGTTCGGTTCGGTTGAGTTCGATTCCTAAATTATTATCATTACTATTAGTTATAATTTTTTGATTGATTAGTTCAATCGCCGTTCGGTTCATTGATTCGTTCGTCATTTCAATTCGGTTGATTGTTTTATGGCGAAGAGAACATTAATCTTTTTAAACGCAAATTTGAAGTTATAGAAGTATTAAACTACTGGCCCATGTCTTTAAAAGCCCAAATATGTGGGAACTTATATAAGAATATTTAGTTTTTTTTTAGTTATTTTTTTTTTACTTTGGAATGGAGTCTAGAGTGAGAGAGGGATAAAATGAGTCTAGAGTGAGAAACCAAAGCTCGTGGACCACAGTGAATAGAAGGAAACACCGCCGGACCACCACTAAAATAGTCTTCATCAAATTTCTTCCCCTAGACTGTAACCATGAAAACATATCTCAAACCTTTCACCGTTATGGCCCCATCCTTGACATCTACATCCCCCCAATCACCAAACCTCATTGCAAATTTCGTTTTGCGTTCGTAAAATTCATAGCAAGCCACACTCTTCATCTGGCAATCCAGAGCGAAGATGGTAGAAGAATTGGAAATTTTCGTCTCAAAGTTGAACCTACAAAATTCGACAAACCATCCATCAACAAGCCAAAACCTTCCACCCCCCAGCTAATCATCTCACTCCTCATAAACCAAAATCTTTCTTTAACCCAAGCTTTCGAGATTCTCGTTCCTACAAGGAAGTCTCATCCCCAAAAAATGCTTCACCCACCCATGAACACCCTAAACAACAGACTAATCCTACACATCCTACTGTTAAACCTCATAACAAGGCCAAAGAACCTATACCCTCATCTTCTCCTACACAAGTCTACCAATCCTTCCAAGAATAAGAAGAAACCCAACCTGATTTTATCAACAAAGAAATGAATAAGGCACGCCTTATTAGCTCCAGTATTCTTGGTGAAGAAGTTGTAAATGCTAGAAAAAATGTGGAAGATGGTGACTTTGATGGTGAGTTAGTCTGTGTTGTCAAAGGAGAACCATGCATTAATAACTTTGAAATGTTCAATAGAAGTGTGTTTGGAGTAGCTATTTATCCATCTCAATCGGTATCTATCCTTGAACAAATTCTAGCGGAAGGGGTAAACTACTTAACGATTAAACCTCTTGGAGGTCTTCTTCATCTTATCACTTTCGAATCGCTTGGGGATAAAAAAGCTATGATTGAGAGTAAGTGGCTTCTAAACTGGTTCACTGACCTCAGGAATATCAACAAAACTATCTCTGCTCTGTGGAGAGAAAAATGGATTAATGTTTATGGAGTGCCGCTTGCTGCGTGGAGCTATGACAATTTCCGTAAAATTGGGTCCATCTTTGGGAAGGTTCTTACAGTGGACTATGGGAAATTCGAATGTGCTCGTATTCTGGTGATTACGGATTGTTTGTTCAAAATCAATACCAAGTTGATGTTAGACATGAATGGGCTTAAATCCAAAATATTTGCATGGGAGTTAGGTCAATTCCCCTGTTCATCTGCTTCTATGGAAAGTAAGTTACATCGATACGATTCTCTACAAGATTTTGATGTCAATAATGGATTCTCAAATGATCAGAGAAGTCCTACAGCCAATGATTCGAACTGCAGTTTGAACCAGTGTCGTTCAGATGAAGAGTCCCCTTGGGAACTACAAAAGGCCAAAACCTTTACACCAATCATTATTAGCTCATTAGATGCACCTTCTGCTCCCAAGGCATGTGCATTGAAAACCCCTCCTCAGCCGTCATCATATATAAACCCTTCAAATGTGTTAAATGTCGAGCTGGCACCAAAACCCAATCCTCTCCTAAATACCCTCAACTCATGACCCCCCTTAAGCCTAATGAGCCTGTAATCCCTACAGCAAGTCCCCAGCCCTCCCCCTTTCTAAATCGTAACTCTCATGGGCCACAAAATTCTCCTCTCAAATCCCCTTTCAAATCAAAGTCGTTGACTTTTCACTCTAGCCCATTAGTCCAACTTCATAATAAAAACACAGACCCATTCACCTCTTCCCCCAATGAATCCACTTCAATCTCTGGGCCTCTCTTCCCACCAGGGTTCGAAGATAGAATTCCAAGTCACATTAAGTTCGACAAAGAAAAGAAAAGGAAGAAAAAACTTCAAAAGAAAAATAAGCTCAGACTTGCCTCTGCCTTCGGGAGATCATCTATCTCCCCTCCCCTCCTCAGAAATATCCCTTCCCTAGCATTCAAGTAGATGATGTAATTGACATGGCACATTATTCTTTGGGGCTATCCTTCAATGGACCCATGGAAGTTCTCAAACATAGGGTTGCCCCTATACTTTCTGGGCATGTCAATCTCGCATGACATCCATATTCTCATCATCTTTCTCGGTTGAAATGTCAGTGATTTCTTGGAATATTCGTGATCTTTGGGCCAGGCCCAAATGTAGAGCTCTCAAGAACCTAATTGCTTCTCATGACCCCTCCATTATTTTCATGCAAGAAAGAAAGATGGAGAACATCAATCTTAAAATTCTCAAATCCTGCTGGAACTCAAATGATTTAAGCTGGATTTTCAGTCGTTCCCTCGGGAATTCTGGTGGAATCCTCTCCTGTTGGTGTAATTCCTATTTCACGATGTCTTTGAGCTTTGTTTCAAGGAACTGGACTGCCATCTGTGGTACCATAACCTCCATGAATTTCAATTGTCTCTTAATTAATATCCATAAACCATGTCATGTTGATGCCAGGGCTGAAGTTTCGAAAGAAATTGAAGATTTCTGGCGAGAATCATGCCTCCCTTGCCTAATAATTGGCGACTTTAACGAGGTACTCTCTCCTTTAGATCGTGGAAGTAATCTACTCTCTCAATCAGGTTCAAATTCCTTTAAATAATTCTTGCAACATCTTAATCTCATGGAAATTCACACTATCACTGGTGGATTCACTTGGTTTCGTGGAAACTCTAGAGCAAAATTGATCGTCTCTTCGTCAACCCGGAATGGATCTCAACCTTTCCATCATTGAAAGCATCAATTCTCAAGAGAGGATTATCAGATCACCGCCCCATCTTTGTCCACTCACACGAATTGAATGCCGGGTCAAAGCCTTTTCGATTTCATAATTGTTGGCTTGATGATCCGAAGTGTATGAAGTTAATCAAAGAAGTCTGGGTTTCCTCCAAGTCGATGTCTATCTCTGAAAAGCTGGAAAAGGTCAAGATTGGACTTAAAAAGTGGAACCTGGAGGACTTTGGCAATATTGACTCAAGAATAAAGGTACTTGAATCCATGATCAATGATTTTGATGAAATCTCAAATAGTCGTGATCTGACTTTCGAAGAACTTGAAAAGAGAAAAGAGGCCCAGTCTGAATTGTGGAATTGGGCTAAGAGAAAGGAAGTGTTTTGGGCTTAGCAGTCCCGGATTTCGTGGCTCAAATTTGGTGATCAAAATACCAAATTCTTTCACGCGGTAGCCTCAAATAAAAAAAGACGAAACTCCATACCTTCCATCAAAGTTAATGGGTCCACTTTCAATGACCCATCTGCCATCAAAAGAGAGGCTGCATGTTATTTCAAAAAAATATTCTCGGAGGAATTTATGGACCGACCAGTTTTTGATGGGTTTAACTTTAATAAGTTATCCCAAGATCAGGCCTCTTCCCTAATTCTCCCATTCTCTCATCTTGAAATCGATCAAGCAGTAGACTCTTGCAACTCAGATAAAGCTCCGGGCCACGACGGATTTAACTTCAAGTTCATCAAAAACTCTTCGGAAGTTATTAAATCTGATGTCTATGAATATATTCAGGAATTCTAGACTTCTTCTCGGCTGCCCCTCGGTTGTAATACTGCCTTTATAGCTTTGATCCCAAAATTGATCATCCGGGGAATTTCAAAGATTTTCGGCCGATTAGCATGGTGGGATGTTTGTATAAAATCATTGCTAAGCTATTGTGAAGAAGACTTCAAAAGGTAATGAGTGGTCTAATAGGCCCCCTTCAATCGTCCTTCATTGAAGGACGTCAGATTCTTGATGGAATTCTTGTAGCTAGTGACTTATTGATACTTGTAAAAGAAGGAATATACAATCCACTCTTTTCAAGTTGGATTTTCATAAGGCCTTCGATAGTGTCTCATGGAGCTTCCTTGAATGGGTCCTTGGCCAAATGAACTTTCCCCATCAATGGACATCATGGATTATGTCATGTGTATCATCGGCTTCGGCATCCATTCTCATCAACGGCTCCCCCTCTCAACCTTTCAAGCTTCAAAGAGGATTGAGGCAAGGTGATCCTCTTTCCCCCTTCTTGTTCACTCTCATTGTGGAACCTTTGAACCTTATCATCAAAAAAGTAAACTCTTTGAATTTGTGGGGTGGTGTTGAAATTTGTAGAAACGGGATGAAAATCTCGCACTTGCAATATGCAGATGACACCCTAATTTTTTGCCCCCCTAAAATAGAGTTCCTCCAAAACATCAAAAAAGTCCTCATCCTCTTTCACCTAGCTTCGGGTTTGCAAGTTAACTTCTATAAAAGCTCTTTGATTGGGATTAATGTTGATGATGCTTGGCTTCAAAATGTTGTCGCCTCTCTTCTTTGTAAGACCGGGGTTCTCTACCATTCACTTACTTAGGTTTACCGATTGGTGGTTCTTCTTCTCGAATCAGTTTTTGGGATCCTATTATCTTAAAGATGGAGAAAAGACTTACTGCTTGGAAGGGTAGGATTCTCCCGATTGGGGGAAGGTTAACTCTTATTAAGGCATCTCTTTCAAGTTTGCCTATGTACTTCATGTCATTATTCCCTTTGCCAAAGGGGGTCATTTCTAAAATGGTGAAACTTTAAAGGCAATTCTTATGGTGTGGCGAAATGGATAAAAAAGCTCTTCCATTGGTATCTTGGAATATTGTGTCACTTCCTAAGGCTCTTGGGGGGCTTAGCATTGGAAACTTGCAACATCGAAATCTCGACCTCCTTAGTAAATGGGTTTGGAAGTATTTTTCAGACCCTTCTCCCCTCTGGCAGCAGGTGATTCATGATAAATTCAAGCTTCCTGTCTCAATGAATATTCATGATCTCGCGATTCCCTCTCATGGTGGCCCCTGACATAGTTTATGTGATGCTCTCATTAATCACCCTGAGGCTTAGAAATTGTTACTAAATGGTATCCGGAAAAATATTGGTGATGGCTCCTCATCATTTTTTTGGCATGATATTTGGTTAGATTACATCCCTCTCAAAATCCGATTTCCCGAGTTATTCTCAATCACCTCTTCTCCCTCAGCATCTATTACCTCTCATGGTTTTTGGGACGGGTTTCAATGGATGTGGAGCTTCTCTTGGTCCAGAGAGCTTCGCCCTCGTGATATTGTGGAAAAAAATGGTCTGTACTCTCTTCTTCAACAGGTCTCCCTCTCTTATGGCTCAAAGGTTAACCTGATTTGGGCCTTCCATAAATCTGGAAATTTCAGTACCAAGTCTTTCACCATGGAGCTCGTCAAATCCTCCTCGCCTCCCAATTCTTGTGCAATTAAAGAGATTTGGAAAAAAGTTGTACCCCACCGCATTGAAGTCTTTGTATGGATTACTTTCCTTGGCAAAATAAACACTCGCCATAAACTTGCATCAATGGGTGTTATCCCAATTTCGGAAGATCTTTGCACCTTTTGCAACCAATTTTCAGAGACTTGTGATCACTTGCTCCTACATTGTCCTTTTTCAAAACAGTTTTAGGAGTGGTGGTTATCAATCAGGAATCTTTCCTGGGTCTTTCCTTCGAATATCCGTCATGCCTTCGAGCAATGGAAGGTCATCTTCAAGAAAGTGTGGTTAGCTATGTTTTTCATCATCATGTGGTCTCTCTGGAAGGAGAGAAATTCTTGGTTATTCAATGGGCCTCACAGTGATTTAAAATCTCTACAAGATTTATCTCTCCTCAGATTAGGCTGGTGGGTAAAGGGATGGGAAGATTCTTTCCCGTACTCCCCAGTTGAGATTCAACAAAATCCTTCGTGCCTCCTCTAGTATGGCTTTGTAGATGTCTTTCTCTCCAAGCTTCCTGGCCCTTCTTCATCTCTCTGGTCGCCTCCCCCCTCTTTGTGTAAAATGGAATGTGGACGCCTCGGTTATTCCAATATCTCTGGTTCTGCAATTGGGGGGGTTCCTTGGAACTCATGTGGCAAGTTTGAATGTTTATTCTCATCTGCCATTTCGTTTATGGAAATCAATTGTGCGGAGATATTAGCGATTCATCGAGCAATTGTCATTTCACTAGCTAATGACTCAACGTGGTCTTCCCCAATTGTAATTGAATCGGATTCCGCCAACGCGGTTCAATGGTGTAACAATGATAATGGGGGGTCTTGGAATATGGCTTTTCACCTGAATTACATCTGTCATGCCCGTAATCATGTCCTGAATCTTATCATCACTCATAAGAAGAGATCCTCAAATGCTGTTGCAGACTCGTTAGCCAAGCAAGGGCTTCATCGCATATCTGACTTTATTGCTTAGTTATAATCTCTTTGCTCTGCTTTCTTCATCCTTTTTATGTTACTGTTGTTTGTTGCCTGTGATGATGTAAGTTGGGCCTTTTGAATCTGGATGTAATCTAAGCAGTAGCTCTCTGCTGCTTTATTAATAAAATGAGCTTTGCTCAAAATTATATAAAAAAAAAAGAATATTTAGTTTTTTTTAGTAGAAGGTGGTAGAACATGAAAATATCCTACTAACTAATGCAGCCATGTAGGTGATATAGTACTATCATTCTTCTTTAAAAAATTCATGAAAAATCTATCTATAATTAAAGATTGTGAGGAGCGGCCGAAATCTGCCACATCTCATTTATATGTTGACATGGCTCCACGTAAAGTATGATACGACGCTTATCTTTTTAATGTCCCAAATAGTTGTGTAAAAGCTAAGTCTTACATGTGACTGACCACACCTATAGTAAACGATGTGTTCAGTCCACATATAAGGTTAATTATTGTATTTTAAGGTTACTAATGAATATGCTAAGGATTACTTATGATTTTTGAGGTTACATATTAGCATATTATGGGTTGTCGATAATTATTGGGGTTACTTATGTACCTATTGTGATTACTTATCTAGTTATCTTAGGGGCTACATATCAATATAATAGGGGTTACTTATACTATTTTGGGTTTACTTACAATTATTATGGGTTACTTGTATAAATTGAAGGGATTATTAATGTCTTAATGTAGTTATTTTGTCTTTTATGCGCACGACCACATAGTTACTAACTGTGCGGCCAGCCGCATAGAAAACTTATTGTTGTGTAAATGACTTTGATCCCATGACCATTTAGTTAATGTTGTTATTATTCTACCATAAAAAAACACCTAATATTTGTTGCTAAAGTCCAAACCTATCTACTAATCTTAGAATTTATATATAATCTATATAATGTATTAAAAAATATTTCTAAGAAAGTTTATGTGCCTTGTGACTTCCTCAATCATTTAATACACATATAAACAAAAATAGTAATATGGTTTGTATAATACGAGATTTTAACCCATGATTATCAAGATTCAACAGTAAAACTAAGTCTTAACCATTGAGCTAGGTAATATTATATGTCATCATTTCATAACAAAATGTTATAAATGTCAGAAAAATCAAGAAAATTTTATGAAAAAGTAATTCAATTATGAATTTTGTTTATAAACGCTGATAATATATAGTTGTCCATTTAATTACTTGGGGCATCGTCCGAGACCTATAATGATAAAAGTTGAAATCAATTCCAAACCCTCCACCCCTCTAATTGGTATCAAATTTGAGATATGAAGGTAATGTCAATTAGCAAATTATGAAAGGTCACAACTCACACGTACATAAGATCCTCTGTATCGTAGGCCAATCATGTAGCCTAATGGGTAAATCTTTTCAATTTGTGGTCTTCACTCAGGATCGAGATGCACATCGTCTATCCCCCTTCCCCAGCCTGAGATAAGAGGTGAAGTCACCTTATATGAGAAAGTACTTTTGCTCCCCATGCACCTTCAAATATATACTATATTTTTCCAAAATTGTTTATCTAGCTAGATAAATAGTTTCAAATCTTGAAATAATTACTAATTTGAAAATAGTACTCCATTTATTCCTTATTGATGTTGCTACTTGGAATCTTGGCACTATTTAGAAATACATAGAATCTTCTCAAATTTTCAATATATAATATAAGGAAAAATATAATCATGTGGGGTCTTATTTAATTCGTCTCAATGAATTCTTTAATAATATTAGCTTTTTATAATTTTTTGTTAATACGTTATTACATATATTAATGATCAAAGATGTGAAATCTACAAGTCAAAATAGGAACATTAATGAGGAACAAAAAGGAGTAGCATATTCAAGGCTTCAAATCCTACAATATCTTTCATGTCATATTGGCATTATGAATTTCCCCATCAACCATATAGTTATTGGACCATCAACCAAAAGTGCCAAGATATCATAAATCTCTTTGTTTTTTGGGAAGTTTTTTTTTTTTTTTTGTAAAACAACCCCCAAACCCCCAAATTAAAACACACCCCACCACCCCACAGTGATTTAATACTACCAAAAAAAAAAAAAATAAAAACCAATCCCCAAATTTAAAAGGGGAGCCGAAGCCCACCCCCCGCCCTGGGGGAGGGGGGAAACAACAACCTTGGGCCCATTCATGCAGTTGAGGAATCACCACAATATAAATTTATATTATGTAGTAGGACTACATACTAAAGACGCTAGATAAGGTTTTATGCATGTTTCAAACTTTTCAAAAATATTCATGAAACCAGAAAAGGACCACTTAAAATCATGCAATAAAATCAAATGCCTGGTCCATGAAGGAATTTGTTTAGGGTTAGATGCATCATGTTATATTATATTTCGTGTCTCCAAGGTTTCTTCTTATGCATGCTTTGAATAATGCTATATATCCGGTCAATTTTTGTTAGTGTTTTGTTTTACTTTGAAAGATACACAAAGGGTTTTTATTTCTATTATAATAATTTATCAATATATGGGATCTCCCTCCATAACATCTTGCTTAGTTTTGGTCTGGAAGAATGCACTTCTTTCGCTTTCAGCTTTGTTTCTTTCCTTAAAGTGAGAAATGGCTAGGAGTGATGAATTTGCAACTAACTCGAATAAAATATCAAACAATTTGCTAAAAAAACCTTCCAATTAGCATTATGATACATGTCATCAGATGAAGATTTCTCGACTGAACTAATTTGTTCTTGTGATAGAAAACGAAGTGCCATACAAAGTGTTATACAAAGTAAAAAAAAAAACCTTCCAATTAGCATTATGATATATCGACTTGCAAATGGTAGAAAACAAAGTGTCATAGAAAGTTAAATAAATAGAAAATTTGTCAGAAACAACCTTATATAAGCAACTTTTTGTCAGAAACAACATTTAAACTTTTTTTTGTCAAAATAAACCTTAAACTTTAAAACATTATTAGAAAAAGCCTGATGACGTCATTCCAGCGTTGACCTATATTTTTTGGCATTGACTCGGTTAATGATCCGGTAATGCCTTTTTTGTCAAAAACAAAAAAACCATTTATATAAATTTGTTTGCAAATTAAAACCTTAAACTAATTTTTTTTTGTGAGATAAACCTTACATAGTTTCCCGACTATGACCAAGCCATTTCCAACGTTGACCAATGAGAGTGGCACTTGACCCCCTTTTTTTAAAATTTCCAGTCACCATACTGATTATCATGCTTCGTTCTCTCTATGCCCATTTGTGATATCGCTTTTTTCTGAACTTCTCTTATCCAAATCCTCCAAAAAAATATTGGTTTTGAATTTCAAGTATTTTTCATCTCAATTCAACCCAATTCAAGTATTGCGCATCTCAATTTAAGTGCGAGCCCACGTCGAAAATGGCTTAGTCAACACTGAAAAATTAGGTAAGGTTTCATCTTGCAAAAAAAATTTTGTTAAAGGTTTTAACTTGCAAAAAAATTATAAAAGGTTGTTTTTGACAAAAAAGACCGTTATAAAAGGTTGTTGTTGGCAAATTTTTAATTGAGTCAATACCGGAAAATATAGGTAAACACCGGAATGACGTCATCAGGTTTCTTTTGGCAAAGTTTTTTAGGTTTAAGGTTTTTCTTGACAATTTTTTTTAAAAAAAGGTTGTTTCTCACAAAAAGCTAGCTGGAATCGTTTGCTACGTCTTACATTTCGAGAAAATGATGATCGTTGCATATATATGTATTTAAATATTTAATGTATATCCACCCTCTTGCATTAAAGAGTACTTATTCTATCATATCATTTCTACTTACTACTAAAACAAGATAACATAATATACAACAATCAATCCTTTTTGGACTTGAATTGTTTGTGAAATATTCTTGCTGTGCTAAGTCTAAATTTTTTAAATAGAAACCTCCATTGAAAATGATATTTAGCAAACAACTTCTGATCCTAATAGTTTTAGTCCTCATAAAAATCAATTAAGAAGCAACTCAATTTCCCTAACTTTTTATTTAAAAAATCTTAGTTCATTACCAAGAATAGGTATATGCAATTAGTTAAAGGACCAATTGTATTTTCTCTTTCAGTTGCGAAAATAAGTTCTATAAATAGACTATATTTATAACCAATGGGAAATATATATTAGCAGCAAAATTAAATATACACTTTCTTCGTGCTTTTTTAACTGCAACATAAAAAACCCAAATTTTACTTTTTTTAACTACAACATAAAAAACCCAAATTTTGCAATAAAAAAAGAACCCAGGAAGTATAATACATGTGCATTAGACCTTATAACAAATTAACAACAATACACGAAGTTCCAATTTCTCACTTCGTGCCACAAATTTGCCTTCTAGAGGTGATAACAAAGTGGAAGAGATACAACCATACATTATTAGTTTGTCCAATATACTTGATGCTCTAAAAATATTAATGAAAGTTCCTTATTAATTCTTTTTTGTTCTGAGGCAAAATGAGAGAAGATGATGATATGAGAGGAGTTTTTCCTTTCCTTCGAAAATATACTTCATTATAGATTGATTAAATTCATAAATAATTAGCCAATACTAATTAGCAGATTCATTAGCAAAGCGAGGTCTTAGGAGGGAAAACGATTTCATGGCTTGGTTGTAATAAACTTGTAGTAATTCTCAACTCACTCTGAGTGATAAGGATGTAGCAAGGAGATTGAGTAGGGCACTATGTGTACTGCACCGTAAAGTTGTTGGCATCATATGCAGTGGCTTGTAAACACTTTGATCTATTAAATACAAAACAACCAACTTATCAAAAAAAAAATTAGCCAATACTAATTAATTTACTACTTATTAAACCGATCATGATTTATAAGGTTAGGGAAATTATAGTCAATATTTTTAGAGGTATTCTAGTTAATAAACATTTTCGTGACCACCATAAAATCTCATTTTAATAAACTTTTTCTCATAAGCCAACTCTCTATACTTATACAAACATCATGCCGCTCTCATAAGCTTTTTCATTAAACGAATAGAATTAGATTTATGTTTGATTGACAACAACTACTACTTGTCTAATTTGTATAGATTCTTGCTTTTCAAAGATTGGGAGACCAAATGCCTTGGAGAAATACGGATGAGTACAAAATGCACCTTTCAGCCATCCTTGATATATCAATATCAACTAATGTTACAGTATAATCTCACTTTGTTAATGCAATTAATTAGAGGTTGTCCATGACAATTTCGCAGGCTCTTCAAATGAAAACAATTATTTGATCACTATAAAATAATTATTATTTACATACACATCCATGCACATAGGGCTCAGCAATATATATAGTAAAAAAAAAATCATTGATAAGTTGCTCCTTAAGGAATATTTTTTGTGTTTGATGATCATAATTGTGGTGATAAGTTCCATATAAAAATCTAGTGATAAGTTGTTTGGTTGTGGACTTATGGTATGTGAACCCGACCACTGCCCGGTTGAACCGGAAGAGTGGAGGAATTAAATGGTACAACTCGAGTTTAAATGAATAAAAACGTAGTAGCTTGCATCATACTATTTGGAGATCAAATTGACAGAATATATCGTGCAGAAGCATATCAATACAAGGACATTAACTAATTTAATTTTATATAAAAGACATGATAATTAGAATTTTTATTTACTTGTTACTCTGAGAAGTTATCACAAAACAATTATTTTTATTACTTTGGGGATAGTGCTGTATTTTATTTTTTGACATATAAGTTTTTTTTTTCGAGGGGAACATATAAGTTATTAATGCTTTATAACAAGATACTCTGGATTTGAGCTAAGTGGGAATTGACTTGCTAAGATGGTAACATGAGTAATTAATAACGTGCTTTGACTTTTCATAAGGGATACATTTCTGGCTTTCTGCTGACCGTGTCCTATCGTATTACTAATATACGAATAACTATGTAATACTATGACATTATTTTTAATAAACGTGAATGGGTAAAATATTTTGTTGCCTTTCTCATTGATTTACGTTCGATATGCATACAAGGATTAGAGTCCTAAAATATGTAAAGTACATCAATTAGGGAGAGATTTTAGGTAGCCATAAATAACAAGATATCCTAAAATATCTCTAATATCCTAACATCCCCCTCAAGTTGGAGCATGAGGGTTGAAAATGCCCAACTTGGCAAGAAGAAACTCGAATTGGCGCTTGCCAAGTGCTTTGGTAAAAATGTCCGCGAGTTGGGAAGTAGTAGGCACATAAGAAGGCAAAATCAAGCCATCTTTAATAGCGTCACGCACGAAGTGGCAATCAACTTCAATGTGCTTTGTGCATTCATGAAAAACCGGGTTCTTAGCAATATGAAGTGCCGACTGACTATCACAAAAGAGTTTGATAGCCTTGGGATGATGAACGCCAAGACTAAGTAACAAGCCTTTCAACCACTTGAGCTCACAAGTAATAGCAGCCATGAATCGATATTCAGCTTCGGCAGAGGAGCGGGAAACAGTAGGTTGCTTCTTGGTTTTCCTGGAGATAGGAGAGTGACCTAGAAAAATAAGCCAGCCAGTAAGAGACCGCCGAGTAACTGGACAAGCAGCCCAGTCAGAATTACACCACCCCTGGAGAGTAAGATTACTATCGGTCCAAGAAGAATACCACCGCCCGGAGAGTACCCTTCAAATAGCGAACCACGCGAATAGCAGCATCCTAATGCTCAACACGAGGCTCCTGCATAAATTGGGAGAGAATATGAACCGAATAGGCTAGATCAGGCCTAGTGACAGCCAAGTAGATAAGGCGACCCACAAGACGACGGTAGGCAGCAGGATCAGAATAGAGAGCGCCAGCAGCTAAGCCAAGCTTGTGATTTTGCTCAATGGGAAAATCGACAGGCTTGGCACCCAATAATCCAACCTCAGAAACAATGTCAAGAGTGTACTTCCGTTGACATAAGAATAAGCCAGAGGAACTACGAGCAACCTCAATGCCAAGAAAATATTTTAAAGAGCCAAGATCTTTCATATGAAAGCAATCACTGAGATAGGCTTTGAAAGCCGTCAAGGAAGCTGAATTATTCCCAGAGATGATCAAATTATCAACATAAACAAGAACATTCATCTGAATAGTACCATGAGTGAAAGTAAACAAGGAATAGTCAGAGCATGATTGAGAGAAACCATAACTTCGTAAAGCAGTGACGAGTTTGGCGAACCAACATCGAGGAGCCTGTTTAAGACCATAGAAAGACTTCCGGAGCCGACAGACTAAATTCGGATTAGAAGAAGTGAAGCCAGGAGGAAGTTTCATGTAAACCTCCTCATCAAGATCGCCATGTAAGAAAGCATTGTGAACATCCATTTGACGAAGTTCCCAATTCTTAGAAGCAGCAATGGCCAAAAAAGCACGAACAGTGACCATCTTGGTAACGGGAGCAAAAGTCTCAGTGTAGTCAATGCCTTCTTCCTGATGATTGCCAAGAGCAACCAAACGAGACTTAAGTCGTTCAACAGAGCCATTGGAGTGATATTTGACACGATAAACCCACTGGCAACCAAGAGCACGTTTACCAGGAGGAAGATGAACAAGAGACCAAGTATCATTAGCCTCTAAGGCATGAATTTCATCAGACATAGAACTCCTCCAGTCACTACTTCTCATGGCTTCTTTAAAAGATTTAGGATCCGACCCTGATGTAATAGCTGCAAGAAATAACCGATGTTGCATAGAAAAATTGTCACAATTAACATAGTGTGCTATAGGATAGGGAGTACCTGAAGAAGACTGTAGAGACGGAGTGGAGCAGGACGGACCTTGAACAACAACGGAATTTGTTACATAATCGCGTAACAAAACAGACGAAACTTTGGTGCGCATGTCACGGTCCAAGTCGGGAGGAGAAGAGGGAGTAGTGGGCTGGGAGGAAGGAGGAGACACGGAATTAGGAGAAGGCCCAGCAGAATTAGGCCCAGAAGAAGAGGAGGGTAAGTTTGTGGGTAAGGACGAATCATGTGGAGAAGTAGAGGAGAGGGACCCAAGAGGAGGCCCTGCAGGGTGAGCGGTAGAGGCAGGCCCAGGAGAGGAGGACGAATTGTTTAAGGCAGGCCCTGAAGACGTGAGCGGTTCAGTCGGTGGAGACCCAGAGGGCGTTTGAGTTGAAGAGGAAGTGTGTGGCGCTGGGTTGGTTTGAAGAGAATTGGGCCCAGAATTGGAATTAGGAGGAGACGGATGATGTGGCCCGGTGTCAGTGCCCAGGGAGGAATTAGGAGAAGAAGGAAGAAAGGTGTTGGGCTCAAGAGAATGGTTTGGGTCAATGACAGGGGTAAAGTCATCATGAATGTCATTGCAAATGGGAACAATAGTATGAGGAGTAATATTGGCCTTCTCTGGATGAATGAAGGGAAATATATCCTCAAAGAACTTGACATCACGAGAAATAAAAAATTCCCGAGCATCTAAATCAAAAAGTTTCCACCCTTTCTTGCCAAAAGGATACCCCATAAAAAGACATTTCCTACTTTTGCTGGCGAATTTATCATTTTTGGATTTTAAGTTATGGGCGAAACATAAACATCCAAAAGTACGAATTTCATCATAAGAAGGACAAGTGCCAGTCAAAATTTCATAAGGGGATTTGTTATCAAGTAAAGGAGTTGGAGTACGATTGATTAGATGAGCTGCAGCAACAACACCTTCTCCCCAAAAATAAATAGGCAAATTGGCCTGAAATCGCAAGGCTCTCCCAACATTCAAAATGTGTTTGTGTTTGCGCTTAACTTGCCCATTTTGTTGTGGAGTATGTGTACAAGAAGTATAAAATAAAATTCCCATGGCAGAAAAATAGTCATGTAAACAATGAAATTCCGTACCATTATCACTTTGAACTATTTTGATGGTTTGAGAGTATTGACGATCAACCATAGCAACAAAGGACATAAACATACGAAATACTTCAGTTTTATCCACTAGTAAATAAACCCATACAGCCCGAGAAAAAATCATCCACAATAGTAAAAAAATAACGAGCACCACAAGTAGATTGATGCTTATAAGGTCCCCATAAATCACAATGGATTTTCTCAAAAATCCTAGAAGCTCTATTGTCACTTAAAGGAAATTTATCTCTAGAGTGTTTTGCACAGAAACAAATCTCACATGCCTTATTCAAACTACCTTTTAAACCAAAAACAGGGGGAAGTAATTTTACGACTTTCTCGGAAGGATGACCCATGCGTTGATGCCAAAGAGTGAGAGAAGAAGAAACATTGTGAACCGTGACATGTTGAATCTGGTCCGTTCCGAAGTAGTAAAGTCCATCCCGTCTAACACCCGTTCCAATCCGCTTCTTCGACTGAACCTGAATAACACAAGTATGTAAGTCAAAGTGAACAATACAATGTAAATTATCGGTTAATTGAGAAATAGAAACCAAATTGCAGTTCAAGGACGGAACATAAAGTACATGAGATAGAACAATGTGAGATGAAAGACGAACCGAACCCTCTTGAGTGGCAACAACAGTAGTACCATTAGGTAAACCAACCGGGCAAGGAGAAGACAAGTTAACAATATCATAAAGCCAAGTGAGATTATCAGTAACATGACGAGAAGCGCCAGTGTCAAGAATCCTGGATAAATTATCAAACTTACCCGTTAATCTGTCGTCGGGCACCTTGGTATTACCAAGCAAACCTGCCAATACTTTCCACTGGTCTGCGGTGAAGAAAGATGAGGATGGTGAGGAAGAGCCACTGCTGGTCGAAGGGGCTGCTGGAGCAGCAGCAGCATGCGCGCGGGCCGGGCCACCGCGGCCACGACCACCACGTCCACCACGAGAAGCAGTGGCAGCAGCATGGTGTTGTAAACGTTCCTCATACCACGCTGGATAGCCGTGGAGTTCAAAGGACTGAGAAACTTCATGACCATTTTTGTGACAATGAGTACAAGTGAGATGATATTTATCCTGCTTGTCAAGTCTGCCACGACCACGACCAGCCGGCGCTTGAAGAGCGAATCCGACGACAGTAGGAAGTGACGTAGCAGGAGGAGTAGTGGCGAGACGAACCCGTTCGTCTTGTATGACTAATTGGTAGGCTCGATCAAGCGAAGGTAATGGATCTTGAGCCAAAATATTAGAGCGGGTTTGAGAATTAAAATCCGAGTCAAGACCCATGAGAAAATCATGCAATTATTTGTCTCACGATGGGCAGCATATTGAGTATTAGCGGAACAAGTACAATCAATCAAAGGTTCATGATGGTGAAGTTCTTCCCAGAACCCAAAGAGTTGAGCAAAATAGGTTTGAACGGACATGGATTTGGTTTGCTCGCATCGAGCAATAGAAGACTTTAATTGATGAATTCTAGGTCCGTTAACAATGGCAAAACGTGTTTTTAGAGTATCCCATAAACGATAAACCTCTTTAAATTTAGAAAGAGAACGTTTTACCCCGGGTTCAATGGTATTCATAAGCCAAGAAATTAGCATGGCGTTGATAGTAGTACAGTCCGTGGAAGTACATGGTGATTCCGGTTTTGTAATAGAACCGTCGAGAAAGATGAATTTGCGGCGTGCCTCCAAGGCTGTTTGAATGGCGTCTGCCCATTCAGCATTGTTCTCGCCATTTAAGCGAATAGGAGTGATGAAATCACCGGGTCTATCCTGCGGACCATGGTGAAGAGAATGCAGAGGAAAAAAAATCACCTAAGCAACTGATACCATAATAAACGTGAATGGGTAAAATATTTTTGTTGCCTTTCTCATTGATTTACGTTTAATATGTATACAAGGATTAGAGTCCTAAAATATGTAAATTACATCAATTAGGGAGAGATTTTAGGTAGCCATAAATAACAAGATATCCTAAAATCTCTCTAATATCCTAACAATTTTTTCATATTTCAATTTTATTTGTTTATGAATCACCAAATACACATACAACAAAATTGCTTGATTGTAACTTTAAATAACCAGGCAAAATATTAAAAATGGAAGATAAAGACGAACATGTGTGGGCTGGCTCCCGGGCTTGGTTTGGGCCGCCCAGCTGGTTGTGGGTCGAAGTGGTGTTGTGCGGTTGTGCCTAACAAACACAAAGGAAGCTCGAACCCTACATTAATGTAATTGATTAATTGAGGGGTTAGGGGTATAGTATAGAACCGATAACAAATTAAAGATACAATTTGGAAGGAGAAAAAATTAGGGGCTGGATACAGCGTAGAAAAAGCTAAAACTTTGAGGTACTTTATAGAGATCTAATACAAAGAAGCACTATAATTTTAACTTTAAAATCTTCCAATAGGTTTTTGGATTAATGTACTTCCCTTTTTTCCGTTGTTTTCGATCTTATCAACAATTGTGGTTTTGGCAAGAGTTTTATTGATCTAAATTTGATATGTATTTGTTTGTTTTGATTTCTATTGTAGATGTCGTATGTATTTGTTACTTATGCATATCCCTAATTATAAGAACACTTATTAAAGTAGACGAAATTGACATCTCCCGTGAAATCGCACAAATTGTCATCAACAAATCAATTTGTAAAAGAAAAATGACACTAAAAAAAGTCCCGAAACTTTTTATTGAAGAGAGATAAAACTCAACATATGGGTAAGTATAACCCAACATATGGGTAAATATAACCCAATATGTGGAGAGAGATTGGCGGTTTCTTGTAAATAAGGACTTAGAAGCTAGTAAAAAGGGGAGAGGGGCTTATCAGTTACCACTGTCTAAAAGAATAATCTCCATAAATGAAAAAAGAAAACTATCGTTTTTAGAGAGAAGGCATAGAATGCTTTGTATTTTTGTAAAAAGGGATAGAACGTTCGGACAATTTAATGGTTCTCAGAGTAGTAAATACCAATATAGAGATTGGTAGTATTCGTATTGTTCCTAATAGAATGAAGGTTAAACAATATACTTATCCTAATATTAAGAATGGAGGTTCTAAGAATTGTCACAGTTTTATTACAGAAAGCATTGAATTATGTGTATGTAAGAAAGATTGATATCAGGAGGAGAAAAGAACACAAGGAATGAAGGAGGATGACTAAAACGGTCCTTGGATGCAAATAAGTAACCCAATCGCTATTTACTTTCCGTATTTACTAAAAATCGCTCGTATTTTTTCCTTAAAATTCCCCCCATACCCCTCCCTTTTTACCCCACTCTTACTCTCTCACCTCTCACACTACCACCACCCGACCACCACCACTACCACCACCGACCACCACCACCACCACCCGACCACCACCACCACCCCACCACCACCACCCGACCACCACCACCACCACCACCACCCGACCTCCACCACCACCACCACCACTCGACCACCACCATCACCACTAACACCACCACCTGACCACCACCACCACCCGACCTCCGAGCCACCACCACCACCACCACCACCACGACCTCCAGACCACCACCACCACCCGACCTCCCGACCACCACCACCACCACCACCACCACGACCTCCACCACCACCACCACCACCACTGACCACCACCACCACCACCACCCGACCACCACCAACACCACCACCACCCGACCACCACCACCGAACTACCACCATCGCGGATCGTCGCGGATTTTTTTTTTGCGCCACCGGAGCGGGGTAACGGATGAAAAACCGTTGCCTCCGTGGAGGCAACGGATGAAAAAATCGTTGCCTCCGTGGAAGCAACGGATGAAAAACCGTTGCCTCCGTAATGCATTACGGAGGCAACGGATGAAAAGCAACGGAAAAGCAATGCATTACGGAGGCAACGGTTTTCATCCGTTGCCTCCACGGAGGCAACGGTTTTTCATCCGTTGCCTCCCCACGGAGGCAACGGTTTTTTCATCCGTTGCCTCCACGAGGCAACGGCTTTTTCATCCGTTACCTCCATTGGGGTAACCGATTTTTCATCCGTTACCCCTGCTCCGTGGCGCAAAAAAAAAACCGTGACGATCCGCGATGGTGGTAGTTCGGTGGTGGTGGTCGGTGGTCGGTGGTGGTGGTCGCGTGGTCGGGTGGTGGTGGTCGGTGGTGGTGGTGGTGGTGGTCGGGTGGTGGTGGTGGCCGGTGGTGGTGGTCGGGTGTGGTGGTGTTGGTCCGGTGGTGGTGGTGGTGGGGTGGTGGTGGTGGTGGTGGTTGCTGGTGGGTGGGTGGTGGTTGGGGTGGTGAGTGAGTGAGTATACGTAAGGGTTGTTTAGGAAAATCTTGAAAAAAATACGGACACTTTTTAGTAAATACGGGCGGTAAATAGTAATGCCCGACCATTGCTACGTGATTAGTCGGCTCGACATCAATCCATCAAACCATTCCCCATATCCAGCGCACTACGATTCTACGAACTACGTGGGCTTGATTATTCTGGGACACGTAAGTCGCTTATCTTTTGCAATTTTAATTTATTTATGTTCTCAAAGTTAAGTTAAGTCCAAAATCTAGCACTATATTGGAAATTTAAAACCACGTTTCCTTTTTTTTATAAATCTAACGACGCCAGCCACTTTGACCATCTTTTATTATGTATACATATATGATATTAGATTTTAAGATTTGTTTAATTTCAATATATATTTTTTGTATTATATGCAATCTTATCTAATTAGATACGTTTTAATATTTTTTTTATATTCTATCTTTGCTACTCACATATGTTTTAAAACTCGTCAAGATTTAACGGTGTAAAGGTGTCAAGTATTGCAGGTACAATTAGAAAACCGAAGTAACAGGGAGAGATGGTCCATAAATGTCTCAAATTTGGCATTTTTAGGTGGAGAGGGTGGAAGAATTGAAATTATTACTCCCTCCGTGCCAATTTAGTTGCTACATTTGCTTTATCACAAAGACCAAGGAAATGGTGGTGGCCCACTGTGCAGAGGCAATATTAAGGGGACTAATTACTTGGGGAAAAGTTGGATTAAAAGGCATTTAAAAGTGAGCTGGCCCACACAATTTAAGTTGGCGGAAATTGTAGAGGGAGTTGGCAGAATTTTTTCCCTCCAAAAAAAATCAGAACATCTTTTATTCAATTTGCAGTTACAACAGGGTGTAAATAAACAACCAAGGGACGAATTTTTTCCCTCCAAAATTTCAGAGCAGTTTTATAATGAACATGGGTTAACATTTCACCCAAATACAATTGAAACACCAAAACTTGAAATTCAAAGGGGAATTCAAATTTCCCCCTAAAAAATCTAAAATAATTTTCAACTGATAGGGGACTATATATAGAGGGGCATAGTCAATTGCCCCCAAAAAATTTCCAAGGAGTGTATCTTCATCTTTGAGAGCAGTTGGCCACCATAATAAGACCTTTGAGCATTTCACCACCAAGATCATCAAACAAATCAACCAACCAGCAGCAATTTGGGGGAGGGGGGTTTGGGGTAGATTCACTCTCAGAAAAATCATCATTGAGTGATTTGTAGTGCCAACATTTTTTTTTTTGCTTCACTTGAGGAAAGTGTTGAAGCATTCTCAACTTGAACATGTCTGGCATCCATAGCTTAGCTATGGCCCCCCTAGACAGTTCTACTGATAAAACCTCAACACCATCCATATCAGCTCAACCCATACCCCAAAATCAGCCAACAATTGACCTTAATGATCCACTGCCAGAAGCAGAACAAGAACCAGAACCACAACCAGAGGTCTTTGATCTCAACAGACCACCAACAGATGCATCTCCGCAAGAACAAGATGACTTCTTCACTGAAATAGAACAAGTAAATGCAAATGAGGAGTTAGTTGCTGAATGGTTGGATGATGACTCAGATGTCCAAGTCACATAATATGAATGGACAGATAGTGAAACAGATGATGAACAACAACAACAACAGCCACAAGAAGTGTTACATTCAAAGAGGAAGAGCCATGTATTGGACAATCATGGCAGAGCTCATGTTGCAAACAGGCTACAACAAGTGGTACAAAGAAATGATTATGGGGAGTACAAATTACCTCATGGAGCTCTGAAAACACACACAAACAGAGGCAAATAGAGGCAAACACAGGCAAAGATGCATAAAACCCTCAGAGTACAGAGGCAAACAGAGGCAAACACAGGCAAAGATGCATAAAACCTTCAGAGTATAGAGGCAAATAGAGGCAAACACAGGCAAAGATGCATAAAACCCTCAGAGTACAGAGGCAAACACAGGCAAACACATGCAAAGTTGCATAAAACCCTCAGAGTACAGAGGTAAATAGAGGGAAACACAGGCAAAGATGCATAAAACCCTCAGAGTACAGAGGCAAACATAGGCAAAAACAAGCAAACTTGCATAAAACCAAGTATACAACATAGGTAACACAATGTGAACACAATAAAACCAAGTATGCAACATAGGCAACACAATGTGAACACAATAAAACCAAATTAAATCACTCAAGCCTCTATTTCCCGACTGAAATGATCAAATTGTGCAACACATTTTATTCAGTTCAGTCGAGAATAAGGGCTTGAAACATGATAAACATGCTGCTACATGAAATAAATTGAACATAAACCAACTTAAACCAACTTAACTCAACTTAAACCACCTCAAAGCAACATCAAATCACAATTGAAGAAACATCCAAACCCTATAAGTCACCACAATTGAACTAAATAAACTTAAATCAACCCAAAATCAACTTAAACCAACTGAAATCAATTGAAATCAATGACTTTTCAAGCAATAGCAATATTGAACCCTCAGTGAACTTAAATTAACAAAATCAGCTAACATGAACCAAGATCCGAACCCTAAAAGTAACCTCAGTTGAACTAACATCAACCCAAATCACTGTAATAACATAAAAGCAAAAAAAATATACTCAGATCCACAAATATTTCGACCTCAGTCAACTTAAATCAACAAAATCTCCATAAATCAAATGAAATCAACCAAAATATACGTAAAATCAACCAAAATCAGTCAAAGGCAATTAAAATCAACGAAAATCATGTGAAATATGCATAAATCTAGTATAATCAACTTCATTCATCCATATACAACTTAAATCAAGCTAAATCTCCTCAAATCAACTTAAATCAACCAAAAATAATTAACTGAAATCATAACCCTAAACATGCAACCTAAAATGCAAACAAAATCATGCTTCCAAACACAATCCCACAAGTAGTTCATTCAAAAAAATACAAAAATTGAAATAAAACAGAGAATAAAGTTAAGGAGTGGACCGATCTTCCGCGAAATAAGTTAGGGGACGTTCAAAACCATTTCTTAATGGTTTTTATACCACACTAGGTAAGATCGCCATGAATCGAAGCCTTCTGGTGGGGATCTTGAATTTTTTGCAATTTTTTTTTGCGTTTTTAGACCACCAAAGTCAAGATCTGGTGGTTTCTTTGAAGGAGCACTGCAAGACCAACAAAAATTCCTAATTTCAACCTCCTTTTTTGAAACCCTTGCCGTTTTTGCCTCAGCATCAAACTCATCAAGCAAAGAAAAGAGACGTTTCTTCGAGTTTGGAGTTAAATCGTCCATGGAAACCCGAAAAATACGGGGACTCAAACTTTGGCCTCACTCAAAACACAAAAAATTGGTTTTGAGTATCGCGGGAAGGCGTAGATTATTAATCTACGTTTTTTTTTGTGAAATTTGAACTCACAAACCCTAGATCTGAGAGTTTGAAGAAGAAGAAGAGAGAGGAAAGTGAGAGTCAGAAGGAAAGTGAGCGTCGGAAAGAGAGAGAGATAAATGAGGTGAAAGGGGAATTAGGGTTTTGGAGGGAGTAATTAAACGAGCGGTTGGGGAGGGTTAAAGGGGGAGGGTGGGTATTAAATGAGGTTAGGTGGGTGATTGTTGGCTTAATTTAATGGGTAGATGGTTTAGGAATGGGTTCCTTTTGCCATTTATAGTATATTTTGCAAATGTAGCAACTAAATTGAGACACACCTAAATGGTAAAATGTAGCAATTAAATTGGGACGGAGGGAGTATAAAGGAAGAGGAGTGTAATCGAAGGTATCCTGGGCTCAAACCTCAAAAAACATCCAAAACCGTAAGTGGCAGTATTATATGGTGTGCAATACGAGGCATGAGCTCTAAATTCCAGGCAATTTTGCCGAGTTATGTCACACCGACCAATTCTCTAAGGTCAGCGAACAGAGAGTCAGAGAGTAAATTTAATGCAACAAGGTCCATTACATGATTAGTTCATAGCCTAACGAGATTAGTATATCAAATCTCCAATTTTATCATTGAGCAAAATCCCACGTTCTAAGCGAAATAACATAAAGACTATACGGAGAACGCTGACAAGCTAATTAGCATAAAAACCAACTCAAGATTATCCCAATTTGTGAAGACAAGAACGCGACCGAGTAAAATCCCTCAATCAGGGGCGGATCCACTATGGGTTTACTGGGTTCAGCTAAACCCATAGTGGATCAGATATATTTCTATTATCGCTGTATTGTATCAAAGAAAGAGCTTTGTCTTGGTGGTGATAGGCCTAAGTTAAAGTTTGTAGCTTGAAGGAAGGTCTCCGGTTCGATTCTTTTACTGGGGAAAAATTTCTCCTTTGCAATTATTTTTTTATTGAAATCATATAAAGCTGCTAAGATCACGTTTGCTAGGTTGTGCATTTGCCTCACAATAACATGTTTAAGAGTAAATTGTGATTTGTGAGTTCTGGAATCTCACTTTAATTATTAGGTTCTTTTTTTCCTTGACCCTTTTCTTTGCTTCGTTTTAGCCAAAAGCAAAACAGAACAATAAAAATTTCTCTAACATAGAATGATAATGGGGATTTCTATTTTTTCTTTTATATTTGAAATCGTATAAGCTACTATGTTCTATCTACTTTTAAATTTTAATGTTCATTGTACTACAATAATACCAGATGTTATATTACTTTGCTGTTTCATCCTATTATCTCGGGATTATTACTCAAATAAATAATGTTTTACATTGTATATATTAAAATTCTTTGTTGTTCAACGTTGAGCACTCGTACTTGGAAAAGTATACGTGTCCAATAATCGAATTCAAAATTTTAGTGAAACTTCTCCATAATTTTGGCCCCAAAATGCTGATTGTCTTTGAGTGCCTTAAACTTATATAGGCCTGATGAATGGTGATTTGTTTATGTTCGAACCCGTAGGTTCAAATTTCTGGATACGCCACTGCCCTCAATAGGGTTATAAGAAAATAAAAAAAAGTTCATACTTCCTTTATTCCTTAAAAATGACAAAGCTTGGTTTCCAAGAAATGAGAGATTTTCCTAACATTGCAAAGTAACTACTATACTGGCAAAAAAAAAAAATATTGGATATTGGACAACTAGCCCCATTATAATCATAATAAGCATAAAGTTGCACATTACTATTAGCACGAAACTGAAAACCTTGTCTGTTGGCCCCAGTGAGCCTTAAGATAGATAGGGTATATCAAAACATGACTGCACAATAGATCAAAATGAACCTACCGAAGAGATTGCATAAATTGAACAACACATGATCCAAGTAGGCAAGAGAAGGCGAGTAAGGGTAATGTAAATTGTTAGATTGTGTGAAAACTCCGTAATCTTGGAGTGATTCCATTAATCAATATATATATAGGGTTACAACAGATCAATCCTAACTATGTTAGGGAACTTGATAGTAAGAGGATAATATAAACAATATAAATCTTAACGGTACAAAAATATATCCTAAGACAATATAATAAATATATTATCTATTACACCCTCGCAGTCGGAACGGGAGGACTGAGGAGGCCGTACGCTAAGACTGGATTGAAAATCTGTAAATAGCTGTCGAGTGAGGTCTTTTGTGAAGATATCTGCAAACTGATACCGAAAAGGAACATGTAAACCCGTACCTGACCCAACACAACCTTTCTCCGTACAAAATGATTATCCATCTCAATATGTTTGGTGTATTGCTGCTGAACCGGGTTACTAGAAAGGTAGATCGCACTGCCATTATCACAATAGACTAGAATGGCCTGACGAAGAGGGTAATGTAACTAAAGAAGGAGGTCACAAAGTCAGCAAGACTCGACAACTACTACATTAGCGACGCATCGGTATTCTGCTTCTGCGCTCGAACGAGAAAGTGTAGCATGTCGCTTAGAGGATCAAGAAATAAGATTGTCCCCAAGAAAAATAACAATACCCCGAGTGTCAGGATACTCACCCCAATCAACATCAGTATAAGTACTCAAACGCATAGAATTAGTTAGATATAAATGTACCCATGATTAATGGTACCCAAAATATATCGTAAAATGCTCTTTGAAGCATCATAGTGAGACTCCCTAGGATCATGCATAAAAAGGCAAACATGTTGTCCCACATAAGCAATAATAGGGGGAATGAAAGTGAGGTACTGAAGAGCACCTGTAAGGCTGCAGTAGGATCCAGGAACTTAGGACCAGATGCAACAGTAAGTTTAGACTGTGCAAGATCACACCAAATTAAAATTTCATTCATCCTACACTTTGGGGAATCTAGACTATGATACATCCCTAACATTTTCTAGCACCAGTAGAAAAATGTTGATTTGTGTCCAATGATTTGCGTCAAACATCAAAGAAACCAACGCAGAGGCTAGACCGAAGATTATTTGCGTCGGTTTGGTGTAGCAAGCTAAGCAACGCATGTGCGTCGGTCGAGTTAAGGATCCGACGCAAATCAAAGATTTGCATCGGTTGAAAGTCAGTACTTTGACGCAAATGATACAACACCCAAAAAGTTTTATGAATAGTTTACGTCGATTTCCTATAGTCAACCGACACAATTTGTTCCTTTCATATATAAACCCCGAACTCCCAAATCATTAATTCCCAAACCTATTCCCCATCGCTGCTGCTCTTGTTCTTTCTCCCCACCCAACTCCACACCTCCTTTCATCCAAACCCACACTGAACCAACCATCTCTTTATCTCTTCTCGCACTCGAACCACCTTTTCTCTCTTTCTCAAGTTCCCCATCACCACTACGACACTAGCATCGCACTAGGCCATTGCCCATTGGTGCCGAACTCTTTTCTCTAAAGACCGCCAGATGCACATGGATCCGTCCCCTCTCCACTGTCTTGTTCCCTTTCTCTCTCTACCTTCGTCAACATTTAAAAACCATGGATCTAATTGCAACAAACCCAACACCATCATCATCATCGTTAATTTGGAGATCCTAGTTTACCATATCGCCCCACCCAACGAAAAATAGTGTTTTGTTAGATCTCGAAGTTTCTAGAATTCAAGTTTTTTTTTACATATTTACTCAATACAATCGAGGTAAGTTCATATATTTTCAATCGCAATTGTTGATTTGTTATTCACATATGATGGAGATCAAGATCTGGGATTCTTTGCCAATTTTCTCAGCATCTTCGTCTTTGTACGAATTGGTTGGATTTTTTCTTCTTCTTGTTTAGTTTTTGTTTTCATTTGTTTTAGGAAGTTTCTAGAGTTTTCTACGTTCAATTTGAATGCAAAATTGTTTTTATTTTGATGTTTTTAAAATCTGGAAATTTAGGGGATTTATTTCTTTTTTTTTCTCATGATGTAAATTGATGAAAGTGGTTTGGATTTTTTGCAATACAATTTGTTTTATTTCAATCGTTCCAATACACTTTGACTGTATATATTATGAGAAGAAAACTTCAAAGGACGAGTGCCTTTGGATAGGCTACTGCTATATTTTTTTAATAAAAAATTATCCATTTACGTCGGTTGGTCACCTGAAAAAAGAGTCATTTGCGTCAGTTATTGGGCACCAACCGATGCAAATGGGCAATTCTTTGCGTCGATTTGCAAACCAATGCAAATTTGTTTTAGAGTAATTTGCGTCTGATTCGCGTCGAACCCGGAACCGACACATATGGGGATCCCGAAACTGAAGTAAATCGTCGTTTCTGTACTAGTGGAGCAAAGGATGGTTTTTGCTTAAAATAAAGAAAATATGTTAAATTTCGTTAATGGGCTTAAGTTGCACCTACTGTGAGGAGAGAGAAATGTCTATCTCACAAAACCAAGGGATGTTTCATGTAAAAATCATATGACAATAAGGTGTATAACTCCTCATTCTTATAAAGTGAACATCCGCTCTCTTCTTTATAGATGTGAGATACTCATGTGATATATTCATGGGGACATAATTAAGGAGTCTCAACCAAATATAATGTTTTGATTAAACTTAGGAAGGGTGATTACCAAAGAGAGAGGGGAGAGTGTGATTGATCATGATAATCTTCTTATTCAAAAATTGTACCTTAAAACTTGTCACTGCTTAGAAAATGTTAAACAGCTATTAGTCTTGAGACTAGAAATTTGGAATTGTGGGACTGAGTTCAATCTCTCTTACGAAGTCGTGTTTCCCATTATTTCTAACCAATAATTAGCGACCATGTATAATATTGTAGTGCTGTCAAAACCAAAACTTAATTCTGGATTAGCAAAATAAGTTTTTTTTTTCAAACGGGTGCAAAAGAAGTAATAACACCACTAGGAAGCTAGCTAATTCAGACTAATCAGAAGTTTTATTTTTGCCTCGGCTTCCTTTTCTATATTTATTTATTTATTATTTCGAGGTTTTCTCCTCATTGCATCAAAAACTACACGTCCAGATTGATATATTAACTGCATTTTTAGATATAAAAAACTAACCTAACTATTTCGGTGTTGAAACGGTTGGCGGTCTTGAGAGAAGTCCACCAAAGATTGGGGTTAGACTCCGCTAGTGAATAACTGCACAAGAAGCAAACGTGAACTACCCTCGAGGGGATGCGAGGAAACCCCCTCCGACGCTCAAGTCAGCACGTGTCCAAATAGGATTTAGAGAGAGAAAGTAGAGAGAGAGATAAGAATTCTGAGTGTGAGAGAATGTACCTGCAGAATAGTACCATTTGGCTATTTAGAGAAGTACTATTCACCTGACAGGGCGCGTAATCCTTTTACACGTGTACGGTTGTGGTGCTTTTGACAATTGGGAAGATTCCCTTATTTTGTCTTGTTGAGCGACCGCCAACGCTGTCGGACCATGTTGATGTACTGACTTGATAGAGCTGTAGGCGACATTTACAGTGTTCGCGTCCGTAATGGCGTTCGCGGACCTATCACTAGGGTCCGCTAACATACTTGGGTTATACCCATACAACTAGCCCCCAGCATCATTTGGGGTCTTGACCACTAGTGATGTTGTCGGTGGACGCGAATCATTGTTGCCGTGCTCAATTTTTTGGAGAAGTTCATTTGTTGGGTGCCACGTGTCGTCGTAGGGAGTTAAAAAATTTCGAAAAGTTAATGATTACTTTTTCGAAAATCCCGCCCATTACTTTATTAGAGTTTAACCTCGCTGCGACACTTGGCAGAAATCTGGAGAGAAGTTGGAGGGTCCTTTTAATCTCAGCCGTCTATTCGCTATATATATAGACAACAGTTGTCCTTTTTCCGGATTTTTCTATCATTCTCAAGCTTTCCTTCTTCCTTTTCCATTTCTTCTCTCACGAACCTCCATACCCATAGCTTCATTTGCTCAGATGCTGATTTTTCTTGCTCATACTGTTCCGAAAAGTTACCAAATTTCTTAGTTTTTACTTTCCGGTTTCACTATATTAAGAATTTCGTCATTTTTTGACGAAGTTTTTCTGGGTTTTTGAGTTTGAGTTTCGCCGGTGACAGTTCTGCATTTCTGGTGGTCTTTTCGCTCAAGCTCGGGCTTTTCTACATCATTTCACTCCTTGGAATCCTCGCTCGTCTTTTTCCGGCAACCTTTTGTTCCTTGCGTTTATCTTTCTCCGGCGACTTTACTCTTCCAGGTATTTCTTCATTTCTTCTCCAAGCTTAAAGTTTCTTTTTGTATTTTCGTCATGTCGGACCAGTCTGATAGTCAGAATACCCCTAGTGATGCATTTATGACCGAAAATGAACCTTCTTCCCCCCTGGCTGATAGCGAGCCTTCTTCCCCTTTGGTCGATAATGAACCTTCTTCCGGCCCTAGCCCTGTGGGGAGAACTAGGTTGTTGTCGGACATTCCCTTAACAGCTGAGAGAGAAAAAGAAATGAGATCTAAGTTCCTTAACGACCCCGCCACTCCTGAGGAGCATAACTTGACTAGGAGATATCTGGTCGCCAGGGGGGAGCGGTGATAGACAGACGCTTAGGGAGCTTAGGCACCAGATCCTTGCTAGACGGTCCCTTAGGAGTCCGCCAACTGATGCCATTCCTGGCCTTGATGTTGCCCCTTTAAAAGAGCATGCCTGGTTGGATAGCATGACGGACACAGGGGTTGAAGTAACGGCTGACTTTTATGACCGTTTGCACGAAACTATGGCCGCTAATCCGCCTATCATTGATTTAGGTGACGACAGTGATTCTATTGCGACCGTTATGGCCAACCAAGAGTCCGTTTACCACCGTCGGTCTGCTCCTAACACCCCCGTTGCTCGTGCCTCCGGAGACGCAACAGATACTACAACCGCGAACCTTGGCACCAGTGTGCCCCTGTCAGAGTGTGTGGTTGGAGAAAGTTCTCGCGCAGGCGAGAGGGGAGTTAATGTTACATTTAATGTGTCGGAGGGAGATGTTGAAGAGGACGCTGAGGGTCCCGGCACGAATGCTTTATGATTGCCCGAAGATGAGTGTGTCGGGTCGTTAACGGTTGAAATTGAATTACCCTGGTGGCAGGATGCCCTTGCACTTGGTTATCCTAAAGTCGCTGACCAGTTATTTCAGTTCCCAGCAGGTTATAGGCTGGTGATTCCTTCTGAGGGTTCCATTGTAACGGAATGCCCTCCCGGTCATGTGGCCGTTTATACTCATCATTTTGAATTTGGGCTACGTTTTCCTTTGGATTCCTTTTTGGTGAGGATTTTAAACTCTTTCAACGTCTGTTTAGCCCAACTGACTCTTTTAGCGGTCCGTAATTTGATTGCGTATATCTGGACGACCCGGTTTTTGGACTTCCCTGAAACTCTGAATTTATTCCGTCATCTCCACTGGTTAAAGAGAAATGCATCTGCCCGTCAAGCTGGGTGGTGGTCGTTAATGACGGCCGATAAGAAGATGACGGTTCACCCAAAAGCTACTGGATTGAAGGGTTGACAGGACGCCTTCTTTTGGCTTCAGGTGCCTGAGAACTATCCAGTGCGCCGTCACTTCACTGAGCCGCGTCCACACATGGAGCACTTGCCTTTGGTTCCGCTAACCGATGATGAGCGGACATCCTATGACTTCTTTGATACTGAAGATTTCATGATTACCTATGAGGACGGGAGGGAAGTTAAGGTCAAGGAACCCAAAAATTGGCTCCCTCACTCTAGGTATATCCTGGGGAATCGACAGCTGTCCGCCATGTTGCTTTGTCATACTCATGCTAATGGTAAGTACTGCTATCGGACTGGTCTGTCTGATGTCTGAAATTTTTCTTTTTCTTTTTTTTTTAACTTTACTTTGTCTTGTGTAGGCTTTGAACAATTAGACCTGCCGACCCTTTGCGTCTCCGAAGACTTAGAGCCGCTCGTCAACATGCAGCCTGCTCCTGCTGAGGGTCCTGAGACCGCGCATACAACCGTAGAGGGGGAAACCGCCATGGTCCCCAGAACATCCGCCGTATTCGCGGCGCTCATATCGGCCGTACTCCTGGCCGTGGCGGTATTACTATCACTGCTTCTGGCGGCCCGTCTTCCTCTGCTGCCCCACTCAGGTCTTCTACTTCACGACCTGTTGTTAGGGTTAGCGGGACAAGGAGACGACAACGTGAACCGACATTGGAGGATACTTCGGCTAATAAGCGGCCAGCTACAGCGGATCCTCCGGCCTCTGTCCCTGCTTGGGATGTCGTCCATGTTGAGGACGTGGACGTGAACGCTCTTTCTGAGGGCCAAGATCGTGGCGAGGTCGCGACCACTGGCCCTGGTCATCACAGCGGGGCGACTTGACTAACTGGATCTTACTCCAGTATTCGTGAGAAGATCCGTGAGCTTATCACAATGCCCAGCTTCTTATCCAACTTGTCTCCCAGCATCTTTTCCCGGTACCATGAGTGGATCGAGAAGAAGGAAGTGCCGCTGAGTGATGCTGTGGCGGCATCCTTTGCTCGCCGGCCTGTCGTCTCTGGCAAGATATATCAACCTGACTGGGACGTCAGGGAAGATGAGTCGTTGTATGCAGACATTCCTGAAAACGGTGGCATTCTAGCCTACCGTATCCTGAAAGGCATGCAGCTGCCGCTGGATAGGCCGGCAGGATCTTTGGTGACTCCTGCTGCTAGGTTGGCTCACGACCAACTTGTGGTACGTCTTCGTATTTGTTTTATCATTCACTTGTTTTTTCCTTTTTTTTTATATTGACGTTTCCATTTCATCTTTGCAGGCCAACAACGCTGCTATTGAGCTGATAGAGCATTATATTGAGTATCAGAAGTTGGCGGACACCTATAAGCAGTCACTGGAGACTTGCCAGGATCTGCTGAAGGAGACGGAGGGCAAGCTGGCGGCGAAGACGGCAGAGTTGCAGCCTCTGGAAGATGAGCTGATAACGCTGAGACCGAGGGCTGCCTTGCTGGAAGAGACCGAGGAAAATGTTAATGCATTGACCAAGGCTCTGGAGGCCGCTAACTCCGAAAAGGAGGTTGTTGTACTGAACGCCAAGGCACAAGCAAGGGCTCAGGCTATTGCTGAGTTTCAACAATCTGAGGAGTACGCAACGGTCCTCCACAAGAGGTACGATGGCGGTTGGGTGGCCGCCATGAGGTGCGTGTGCAAAACCATTCCAGGATTTGACTGGAATGTGATTGAGGAGGCTCATGCTGCCGGCCAACATCTGTTGCCATTCGAGGGGGATCCAAAATTTGCCGACGAGGATGCCATAGCGGATGCGGATCCTCGGGATGTGGCGGAACAAACAGAACAGGATGTCCCCCCTTCTTGAAGTTTTTGGCGGCCCTCTCTCAGCTCTTCTTGCTCCTCCAATAGTTTATAGCTTATAATATTTTGAATATTTTGACCAACACTTTATTCGGCCCATGTTGGCATTTGTAAACATTAAGTTTACGTCTTTAATTCTACAAGTATGATTCCAACTGAAAGCCTTTTATTTGGCCGCCATCTTTTTCTCCTGTTAGTTGACCGCCAAGCCAGTAGCTTTTATTATATGGAACAGTATTTTTGTCATATCTTGTGCTGCTATTGCTTTAATTTTCATCTGACTGTTGTATGACCGTTAATGTACATGGGCTGTCATATGGCTTATGCTCTTGTGCTAGATCTATTATACAACCGTTAACACACTTTGAGCCTGTCATATGACTTTTGTAATGTGCTAGGTCTGTCATGTGACCGTTAGCGCACTTTGAGCCTGTCATATGGCTTTTGTAATGTGCTAGGTCTGTCATGTGACCGTTAACGCACTTTGAGCCTGTCATATGGCTTTTGTAATGTTCTAGGTCTGTCATGCGACCGTTAACGCACTTTGAGCCTGTCATATGGCTTTTGTGATGTGCTAGGTCTGTCATGTGACCAGTAACGCACTTTGAGCCTGTCATATGGCTTTTGCAATGTGCTAGGTCTGTCATGTGACCGTTAACGCACTTTGAGCCTGTCATATGGCTTTTGCAATGTGCTAGGTCTGTCATGTGACTGTTAACGTACTTTGAGCCTGTCATATGGTTTTTGCAATGTGCTAGGTCTGTCATGTGACCGTTAACGCACTTTGAGCCTGTCATATGGCTTTTGATTTATATACACGAAAACAATAAGACAATTGATGAATTGCTAACGGAAGCTTGTATTATTTACGTAATGAGGGGTGGCTTTCGGCCTATTACATTCAAAAACTCACACATAATATTTCTTTAGGACGCTAGCATTCCAACAATTTTTAAGCTCCTTGTCATCCATGCTCTTTAAAATGAAAGAACCGGGAGCAATCTTCTTGGCTATGATGTAAGGACCTTCCCAGTTAGCAGTCAGCTTTCTCTCAATATGCGTCTTTCCGGTGGCCGCTGTTCTGCGTAGGACTAGGTCGCCAACATCTAACGGCCTCTCCATGACTTTTTTATTGTAAGCCTTGCTAATTCTATCTTTATAGGCGGCTGCTCTCAGTTCCGCCATGAGCCTTGTTTCTGGCAGGAGGTCTAGGCTTTCCCTGAGTGCTTGGCCATTCCTTTGAAGGTCTTGGTGCTTGATCCGGTAAGAGGGTAACCCCACCTCTACTGGCAATACCGCTTCTGCGCCGAAGGCTAGTTTGAATGGGCTTTCTCCCGTTGCTTCCTTCTCTGTTGTTCTGTTTGACCATAGCACCACCGGCACCATATCAGCCCATCCTCCTTTGAATTCATCTAGCTTTTTCTTCAAGGCGTTCAGGATCTGTTTATTCGCGGCCTCTGCTTGCCCGTTGCTCTGGGGATGGCAAACGGCTGAGTATGCAAACTTCACACGGAACTCTGTTAAGAATGCTTGTACGGGACGACAATCAAACTGGCCGCCATGGTCGAAAACGATAGCCATGGGAATCCCAAATCTTGTCATAATGTTCTGCCAGATGAATTTCTTGACCTGATTCACCTTGATTTTTACTGTCGGTTCTGCCTCTATCCATTTTGTAAAGTAATCAATGCCCACTACTAGGAATTTTTCCCTCCAGTTGCTGTGGTGAACGGTCCCAGGATGTCCATTCCCCACTGAGCAAACGGAATCGGACACAGGATAGGCTGTAAATCATTGGCTGGTCTGTTAATGATGGGAGCATATCTCTGGCACTTGTCGCACTTCTTGACATAGCATTGTGCGTCCGCCAGCATACTTGGCCAGTAGAAACCTGCTCTCAACGCCTTAAGTGCTAAAGCCTTTCCGCCAATGTGGTTGCCGAATATACCTTCATGTATCTCTTCAAGTATCCTCGCGGATTCCCATGCGGTTGCACACTTAAGCAAAGATATACTGAACGACTTTTGTACAGCTCATTCTGATATATGACATACCAGCTTGCTTCTCGCTTCAATTTCTTAGCGGACGAAGGATTACTGGGAAGCGTCCCAGTCAACTTGTATGCCACTAGCTCACTAAACCACTCCCCTTGTTGATTTATGCTGTTGACGGCCACACTTTTTTCCGTTATGCTCTTCTCCATCAAGATGTCCACCGTGACGGTTTTTTCAATGCTAAATGAGTCGGAACTTGCCAATTTGGACAATGCGTCCGCTTTTGCGTTCTCGGCCCTAGGTATTGCTTGAATCTCAAAATGATTCAATTGAGCTATCAACTCCTTGGCCTTTTCCACGTACTTTAGCATGTTGGCCTCTCTGACTTCAAATTCTCCTCTTAGCTGGTCGCTGACCAACTGGGAGTCCGTTTTTAAGAGCACCTTCTTAGCGCCCGCCGTCAAGCACATTCTCAAGCCTGCAATTGCTCCTTCATATTCTGCTTCGTTGTTTGACGCCGGGAAAGCAAATTTGATGGCGTACTGGTATGAATTTCCCTCGGGGCTGATCATCACTATACCAGCCCCGGATCCGCTAGCAGGAGACGATCCGTCAACTTCCAACAGCCAGACCTTTTGCTCCACTTCTTCTTCCTCATATGAGGCTTCCACAATAAAATCTGCCAAGGCCTGCACCTTAATAGCGGTCCTGGACTTATACTGTATATCATACTCTGATAGTTCCACGGCCCATTTCAACAAACGGCCGGAACTATCCATCTTCTGCAACGCTTTTTCTAGCGGCTGATTTGTTAGAACTTGAATGGGATGGCAGTCGAAGTATGGCCTGAGTTTCCTGGCGGCGATAATCACGGCCAAAGCCATTTTCTCAACCAGCTGATAACGGCTCTCTGGCCCGTAATGGATATGGCTGATGAAGTATATTGGCTGCTGCCTTTTCTCTTTTTCCACCAATAAAACGACCGCGACTGTTTTCGGCGAGGCCGAGATATACAATTGCAATACGTCTCCAATCTCGGGCCTTGTAATGGTGGGTAAGCTTTTCAAATGCTCTTTTACCGCCAGGAATGCTTTGCTTTGCTCCTCTCCCCACTCGAACTTCTTATTTCCCCTTAGCAGCGTGAAGAATGGTAAAGCCTTGTCTGCTGATTTTGAAATGAATCGAGTAAGGGCCGCCATTCTTCCTGTCAGCCTCTGAATATCTTTCACGCTCTTTGGCTCAGGCAGATTGACAATAGCCTGAACTTTGTCCGGATTAGCGTCAATCCCTCTCTTGCTTACCAAAAATCCCAAAAACTTCCCAGATCTTACCCCAAAGACACATTTCATTTTATATTTCCTCAAAGTTCTGAAAGTTTCTTCTAAGTCGACTATGTGTTCACGGTCAGTCTTGCTTTTGACGATGGAGTCGTCAACATATGCCTCGATGTTTCTCCCCCTCTGATCCGCGAATACCTTATTGACCAGCTTTTGGTATGTTGCTCCTGCATTGCGGAGTCCAAATGGCATTGCTTTGTAATTGTACACGCCACAATCTGTGATGAATGCTGCCTTCTTTCTATCGGCCTCCAGCAAACTAATCTGGTGATAACCCGAGAATGCATCCATAAAGCTCAGCAGTGCGTGACCGCTAGTAGAGTCTACTAGCTGGTCTATTTTTGGTAGTGGATAGCAGTCCTTCGGGCAGGCTCTATTGAGGTCCGTGAAGTCGACACACATCCTCCACTGGCCGTTAGCTTTTTTCACCATAACCACATTGGCCAACCATTCTGGGTAGTCGCACGGCTCAATGAAGTCGGCAGCCAGCAGCTTATCAACTTCTTCCTTGATGGCCTTGTTCTTTTCGACCGAAAAATTCCGCTTCTTTTGCTTGATAGGTCGGACAGTGCTGTCAACATTTAGACGATGTACCATCACGGTCGGGTCTATTCCCGGCATCTCATCCGCCGAGAACGCGAAGACGTCCGCATTTTCTCTTAGCCTGACCTTTGGGTCCATGTCTGTTCCAACAGCTACTGTCCTTGCCGGATCCTCCGCCAGCATCACCTGTTCTCGTTTCCGTCCTGGCCCAGGCGTTGGCGTATCGTCAGGCCAGGATTCCAATTCTTCCATTGAAACATCCATCTCCTCATCCCCTTTCCCGGATCCTTCCTCATTCGCCAGAGCTTTCCTCTGAGCTCGCCTTTGCTTTCGGGTTGGCGGATTCAGATCTTCTACCGGAATTCTCCTTGCCGGCTGCTTTAGTGCTGTTAGATAGCAAGATTTTGCCATCTCTTGATTTCCTCTTAACTTTGCTGTTGTCCCGAGATTGGAAACGTACAGCATAGTCAAATGATAAGTTGACACAACTCCTTGGACGTCATGGATAAAAGGGCGTCCGATAATTGCATTGTAAGCTCCCGCACGTCAACTACCAAAATTTCGCCATTACATCCCCGGGCGTTCTCATCTTCTCCTACCCTTACCGGTAGGGTTATCAGCCCTTCTGGGATTACTGACGCCCCCGTGAAACCTATCACCGGGTAGCGAACAGGCTTCAAATGCTCTCGGTCGATCATCAGCTTTTCAAAAGTGGAGAGATACAGTATGTTTGCTGAACTTCCTCCGTCCACCAGAATTCTGTGGATCAGACAGTTTGATACTTTCAGTGTGACCACCAGAGGGTCGTCATGAGGGTATATGACATCCTTTGCATCTTCAACCGTGAAAGACATAGCGGGCATTACTGGCGGCCTTCTCCATTGCATGCTTTCATTGAAATTGACCTGGTGCCTGAATTCTTTCAGACTTGCCTTGGCCCCATTGACACTGCCGCCATGAATTGGACCGCCACTTATAACATGGATCTCAGCAATCCGCGACTGCACATTCTGGTTATTAGGCTTTGCCACGTCCCCGTCTTTTGACTGAGCCTTGTATTGAGTGAAGTAACCCCGTCTTATCAGATCCTCAAGGTTATCCTTCAAGTGTCTGCAGTTCTCAGTAGTATGACCGTGATCTCCATGAAAATCACACCACTTGCTCTTATCACGGTTTTTGTGAAACATTTGCTTTGGGCGCTGCCATTTATCATTGTCCTTGTTCATCTGGTATATCCGAGCTCTTGAGGTCGTGAGCTGCGTATATGCATCAAAATTATCTTTGTACTCGAATCTTTCGCGGTCATTTCCTTTCTTGACCACATTTGACTCCTGTTTCCTTTCATCTCGGCCGCGATCATTTTCGTGACCCTTTTCCCTCTTCTGCTTATCATCCCTCTTCTTTTCGGGCTCGTGGCTTTGGCTGCCCGTGGCCTTGTCAAACTCTTCATCTCTAATGAAGTCGTTCGCCTTTCCTAAGACTGGCTCTAGGGAGGTGAAGGTTTTGCGGCCTAGGTAGCTCCTGAATGCGGACCCCCCCCTTAGTCCAGTTATTAGAGCTAGGACGACCACATCTTGCTGAAGACGAGGAATAGTGACCGCCTCAGCATTAAAACGGCCAATGAAATCTCGCAGGCTCTCATTTTCCCGCTGCTTGATAGATAACAACTCGCCAGTTGTGCGCTCACGGCGCCTATTACTCACGAAGTGAGTGCTGAACATAGATGAAAGCTGAGAAAAACTTGAAACATTACGAGCCTGGATACTCTTGAACCATGTCTGGGCAATCCCAGTCAGAGTAGACGGAAAAACTTTACACCAGATGGCATCCACCTGTGTGTATAAATACATATGCCCTTCATAGGCTGCAACATGGTCATCCGGGTCTGACGTGCCGTCATATTTGCAGGACGGCATCTTGATTCTTGGCATAGGGTGGTTCAAGATTTCTGGAATGAAAGGAGACAGCTTAGGTTTAATCAACAAATAACCGCCGGCGGAATAATTGCATATACCGTTGGTGCTATATTCTCGGCGGTAACGGCTTTGATGCTCATCCCCAGAATTGTTTAGATCCTCTGTCTCTAGGAGTGCTTCTTCATACTCTGGGTCCTCAATTTGCCTTTCCATCTGGCGTCCCTCTTGAGTGAAAGTACGCATTCTTCTCACGGGGGTGCCATCGACGTTGCGACCATTCACGGTCGACATCCGCCTACGAACCTGGCTAACCCTCGTATTAGGAGTGGGGATGTTGTTAGGCTGAGTACCCGCTTGTAACATTTGGATGAAAGACGCTACAGTTTGTAGCAGCTTAGGGGAAAATTGACTTAATTGAGCCAGGTTAAATGATCCGCTACCAGTGTTTACCTGAGACACATTGTTCCCAGGAGTTTGCTGTTCATTGACGTTCCCAGCGTCTAACTGTGATGGATCACGACCGTCATTGTTTGCTCTTTCCATGATGGCGTTCACAAAGATGGGAGGCCCCTCCTTCTAGCGCCAAGTTGTTTCGGTGTTGAAACGGTTGGCGGTCTTGAGAGAAGTCCGCCAAAGATTGGGGTTAGACTCCGCTAGTGAATAACTGTACAAGAAGCAAACGTGAACTACCCTCAGGGGGGATGCGAGGAAACCCCCTCCGACGCTCAAGTCAGCACGTGTCCAAATAGGATTTAGAGTGAGAAAGTAGAGAGAGAGATAAGAATTCTGAGTGTGAGAGAATGTACCTGCAGAATAGTACCATTTGACTATTTATAGAAGTACTATTCACCTGACAGGGTGCGTAATCCTTTTATACGTGTACGGTTGTGGTGCTTATGACAGTTGGGAAGATTCCCTTATATTGTCTTGTTGGGCGACCGTCAACGCTGTCGGACCATGTTGATGTAGTGACTTGATAGAGCTGTAGGCGACATTTACAGTGTTCGCGTCCGTAATGGCGTTCGCGGACCTATCACTGGGGTCCGCTAACATACTTGGGTTATACCCATACACTAACAGAAAAAGTCAATACAAGAAATAGAATTACATAAAGAGTATCCGTGTTAGACAGGGAGAAATAACTGGTCTTTTGAAGTTGGTGAGTGATCTTCGCATCTACTATGCTTTCATGCTCAATAGTTTATGAGGTCGCTTTCTTCCCTTGAATTTTCGTATTGCTTGATTTTAGTAGTACAAAACTTAGTTTTTCTGAGCTTATTAAATATTAATGAAACTTACATATCATATTCTAACATTATTATCTAAACTTATATATATGAATAATTCATATTTATCTAAAATAATACGAAAAATTAAGCGAAAATTAGGTGAGTAGAACATAGCATAACATAAGATTCCCATTAGCAACTGAAAGAAGAGCAAAGAAGGGGTAATTGAGGATTAACATGCAACCTTTTTATGATAGTTAGAATGCAATTTCTTTTCAAAATGCATGCTTCGTATGTTCTAGATTTTCTGATAAATAAATAAACAGGAGATTATACGCATTTACCTCCCCAACCCCTCCAGCATCACCACCCTCACCTCCTCCCCCACCACGGGTCCATGTGGTGTCCTCCCTCAACCCCATTGTCTTCTCTCGACCAATCCGGTCACTTATCCCCGAACTGAATCCGGGATTTGTAGATTATTATCTTCCGGACTCTCTGGAAGCCCCGACGAAATACTACACAGAATTATCCCTAAAGGAAGTGAAGGAGTTGATAATCAACCCATACCTCAAACCGGAGGCAGCAAAGCACCTCATGATGTTAGCCAACTCGGAGTTCCAACCAGCCCACGTGCCGCAAATTCTCGATGCAACACATCTACCTCCACTGATGAGAATCTTTCTCACGTGGTTTTTCAATAAAGAGGTAGAATTAGAACACGAAGAGAGAAACCTCATGATGACCCTAGGCCCATGGCTCGATCCAGCCCCTCTGTTTCCTTTGGTCCGAACCGTAGTACTGATGAAATTTCGGCCGGTAACATTTCAGGCGATGAGCAATACCGACGCCCTACTGTGCACACGTCTCCACCTCCCCATGAAACAATTAGGGATCACAGCCTCTTGGGGAGAGGTAAAAGGCAAAAAAAACCCACGAGAGGCCGAAGTAGTGTTTTGGCCACACCGGAAAATGTGGACATGCCTGGCAATCGGGGCCGAAATAGATCTGTGGGTGGTAGGAAACGAGGAGATTCTCAAGATGCTCCTCGACAAACCAACACTTTACAAGGGGATGACCATGCTCTTTTGGAATGTTAGGGGGATAGCTCGGCCTTCCTTTAAGCCGAATTTCAGGCTTTTGGTTCAGCAACACCACCCATCATTCGTGATCCTTGTTGAGACATGGGTGGGGAGGGAAAAAAAAAACCGCTGAGATTATTCGGGACTGTGGCTTAGATTCGTGGTATCTGGTGGACCCGGTGGGGTTTGTGGGCGGCATCTTACTGCTTTGGAAATCACACGTGATGGATTTTAAAGTGGTGGGTCATGGCGCTCAGGGAGTATACGGTGTAACTGAGGTATTAGCTTCTAAAACTTCTTTTATCATTTCTGCTATTTATGCAAGTACCAAATTTAGGATAAGAAAACAACTGTGGGATGATTTGGAAAAATTTGCAAATGATTTAAACAAGCCTTGGTTAGTGGTAGGTGACTTTAATGAGGTGATAAATCAAGGGGAAAAATTGGGTAGGAGACCAATTTGTAAGAGTAGGGCCGAATTATTTGCTCGGAAAATGGATAATTGTAATCTAATGGACTTGGGGTTCAATGGGCCTAAATTCACGTGGACTAATAAAAGGAAGCGTAAACCAATATTTGAAAGAATTGATCGGGGGTGGGCTAATTTGGAATGGGTTAACTTGTTTCCTAATGCTAGTATTTGGCACCTTCCTAGAGTGAATTCGGATCATTGCCCAATTCTCCTTAAGTTAGATACTGCTCCTGACCTCAATGGACCAAAACCCTTTAGGTTTGAACCTATGTGGACCCTTCATGAAATTTTTTTGGAAGAGATTAGAAGATCATGGCCGGAGGGAGAGTTGGACATACAAGAGAGTCTTAGTGGGCTTCAAAAGAGTTTACTAGAGTGGAATAAAAACACTTTTGGTAATATCTATAAAAAGAAAAACAAACTCCTGGCTCGGCTTAAAGGTATTCAAGCCTACCTTCAGACCAACCCCTTCTCATTTTTTCATCATAATTTGGAAATAGAAATCCAAAGGGAACTTCTTAGTACATTAGATCAAGAGGAAATGATGTGGAGAACTAAGAGTAGGATGGAAGGGGAGAGAAACACTGCTTTTTTCCATAGAAATGTGCTAATCAAAAGAAATGCATCGCGTATCCTTAGCTTGAGAGATGATGTAGGAAATGATATCCAAGACCAAGATGGGATTCGGAGATTAATTCAAAACTTCTACCAATCCTTATACACTTCTGATCACGTCTCTTGTAGTCATGTTCTTTCTAATCAAGATGCGAATATACATCTAGGTCATATCCCTGACCCGGGGGAAATTAGGAGAGCTTTGTTTGATATGAAACCGTTAAAAGCCCCTGGGCCGAATGGTTTTCACCCTATATTCTTTCAAAAGACCTGGGAAGTGGTGGGTACTGAGGTGTGTAGAAATATCCAAGGATGGTTTAGGGAGGGAAAAATTCCAGAGCAATTATGCCATGCCCTTATCTGCCTCATTCCTAAGCAAGCATCGCCGGAAACAGTGAAACAATTCCGCCCTATTAGCCTGTGCAATACTCTGTACAAGCTTGTCACTAAAATCCTAGTCAATAGAATGAAACCCTTAATCCCTGATTGGATCTCCCCGAACCAAAATAGTTTTATCAAGGGAAGGGGCCCAGACATTAATTTAGTAGTAGTATCTGAGGTCCTCCACTCAATGAATGTGAAAAAGGGGAAATAGGGGTGGTTTGCTCTTAAAATTGACTTGGAAAAGGCCTATGATAGGGTGGAGTGGGGTTTTGTTAGAAAATGTCTTCAGGATCTAGGCAAAGATAACGTGTCTATCAGGATAATTATGGATTGTATCTCCAAAGCTTCATCATCAGTCCTGATTAATGGTAGAAAATCTGAGAGCTATAATCACTCTAGAGGCTTGAGACAAGGCGATCCTATGTCCCCATATCTGTTTAATATCTGCCTAGAAACACTCACTCAAACGATTAATGAAGCTTGTCAGGAAAAAGTATGGACCCCCTTTTGGGTAGGAAGACGGAAGATCCCCATATCTCACCTAATGTTTGCTGACGACCTTATCCTTTTTGGGCGAGTTGATGAATCACAACATTAATGGTTAGACAGGTCCTAGATCAGTTTAGCCAAATATCAGGCCAAAAGATCAATGAAACCAAGAGCAAGCTAATTTTCTCCCCAAACACATCAAGTGAACACCGAACCCTATTCCAGGATACGCTAAAGGTCTGTGAAAATGAAAATCTTGGGATGTATCCGGGCCTTCCTATATCTCACAAAAGACCCACCCGCACCCAAGTGCAGTTTGTTGTTGATAAGGTTAGGGCCAAATTAGCCAAGTGGAAAATCAAATTTCTGTCCAAAGCTGGTAGATTATGCCTTATTAAGTCTACTCTTTCGTCAATTCCAACTTATTACATGCAGGCAACCCATCTCCCTATAAAAACTCTGAATGACTTGGACCAATTGTGTAATAATTTCTTATGGGGAGAGGATAATAGCCAGAAGAAGCTTCACTTAGTGAATAGAGAGACTACTTTTCTTCCTAAGGAGCAGGGAGGGTTGGGAATAAGGAACCAAACTCTCACAAACAGAGCTTACATGGCTAAACTAGGTTGGAAAGTTTCACAAGGCCAAAATAACCTAGCTCAGGACTGTATAATCTCGAAATACGTTCACAAGGATAGGGTTACCCACTTTAGGAATGGCTCTCATCTCTGGAAAAACATTGGCAAGGGGTGGGAACTCCTCAAGAGGAATAGCATATGGAACCTAGGAAATGGTGAGAATATTGAGTTTTGGCATGATGACTGGCTATTTATAGGACCTATACGTAGTTGGATCCAGGGACCCTTATCGATGGAGGAGAATTGTAGGAAAGTTGGAAGTCTGATCAAAAATCGAATTTGGGATATAGAGTACCTTACCATTGAGTTACCGGAACATATTCTCCATCGGATACTTTCTATTCCCCCGCCAAGTCGAAGCGATGTAAGAGACCTTATGTCCTCATCGTTTGTCACCAGCTTGGGTTTCTCTCTCGACCTTACTTATAAGGCCCAACTCCCTTCTCACCATGACACCATCGATCTATCTTGGATTTGGAAAGGCTCCATGGAACCAAAAATCAAATACTTTATATGGTTATTGTGGCATGACCGTATACCTCATAGACACCTTCTTACTATTCGTAGAATTATACAAGACTCCTCATGTCCTAGATGCCAGGAATGGGGGGAAGACTCTCATCACATAATTAAGTCCCGCCACAAGAGCGCCGAAATTTGGAACCACCCAAATACCCCTGATATCCACGAGGATGATTTCAGAAGCTGGCTTAAAGAGAATATGAGCTCTAACATACCCTTCCGAGGCATCCCTTAGAAGTGTGTGTTTCCATACACGTGCCATGAAATTTGGAAGGATAGGAATCAGTGTGTGTTTAAGAATCTTGACCCATCCCCGATCCAAGTCCTTAGTTTTAAAGCTAGTGGAGGTGCTAGAGACTACATGTTGTCAATTAAGGATACGAGCATTCTAGGTACCCCAAGGGGCCCCATGATAAACCACCCTCGGGATTTCTTAAGTATTTATGTTGACGCTTCCTTTATTAGTCCTCTTGATGTGGTTGGCCTTGGAGGGGTGGTCATGGATCATGAGAAAAAATGGGTACTGGGGTGGGGGGAAAAAGTCTACACTAATGATTCTCTTGCAGCTGAGATACTAGGGATCTTGGAGGCATTATATATAGTGGAGGCGCATCATCTACATCGCTCCATTATATATTCCGATTGTAATGAAGCTGTAGAATTGGTTAATCACAGGAAAGAATTTGACAAAGTGGCAAATATGGTTAATGCTTGCAGGCAGTGGCACACGAGATTCCCAAAGATTCAGATTAAACATTGTCGGCGCGAGGGAAACAAAACTGCGGATGCTTTGGCAAAAACGTGTAGGAGTTCGGACATGCCTTGTGTTGTAACAAGGGTTTTCCCATCCCCCCTAGTTATTGTAGGGACCTTTTAAGGTCGGATTGTATGAACCTTAATATTTGTACGGACTTTAATATTGTTATGTAATTGGCTTCTATTTTTCACCAAAAAAAATAAAATGTGTGAACTATAATTTTATTAATGCCTACCGATTTATTTGATAGCCAATAGTCGAGATAATAGTAATCGTAATGAATTTATATGTGATTTGTAAAGAAAATCTTCATAAATGACCATGAAACCGATCCATATATGATATGAACATTTTTTCTTCACAAAATTGTCTATGACATTATTACTATTAGGACCCTTTCCAAAAATAGAAACAAAAGAAATGGGTAAACTAATAAGGGACATTCCAAAAAGATATACGGGTAAACTAATAAAGACCGGGGGAATACTTAACAAACATGTCATTTACTTGTTACTAAAACAATAATCAAGTATATATAAAACATGTCATATTTTCTTAAATAATTTCCGCTTTGTGAAACAATATCAGTATCCCCCAAGGCCGCAAGGCATGACAATCATGCACTTTGCCGAAACATCAAAATTTACTATTCACGTCAGTAAGAGAATACTGAACTAGATCCAGTTCATGATTGGCAAAGTAGTTATTCACGCCACCGAAAACATCAAAATTTAGGCAGCATGAATGCATGATAATGTAAAATACAGCTGGCAGGGGCTGCTGAATCCATCAAATTCGGTAAAAAGTAATAGTACAGCATAGAAGAGAGACAGCTAGAAGATAAAATCATGAAATTAAAGAAGGGGAAAATGGAGGTTGCGAAGGAAAGAAATTGCTAGATATGACAACTTTACGACCCAAGATTGATGGCATGGCTAACGCCTATGGATAAGAGTTTTCTCCGGAATGCAAAAGTTGTGATTGTTGTTAGAAACATGCAAACATCATTTTTCTGCGTTCTTCCTTGATGTTTCTAGTCCTTGTGTGCTTTACTGCTTAAGTGTGAAACCTAGTTTCAGCCACGTTCGAATACAAACCAATAATAGAAGTGTACGAATGAAATCATTAAAGAAAGAGTATAAATAGTTGAAAAGAATCTTAGAGAACTAACTGATAATATTATCATATTCATAAGTCATCTAATCAAGGTGGAGTTTAGAGTTACACTTCCTCCTTTCTTTTGTCACTACAATTTGATTTTTGCACCATGACACGTAATATTTTATTGGATTCATCTTAATGTATACATTTATCATATATCAAAATTTTATAATATTTACAAATATCAATTTAGAGATATTAATAGTAAAAATTGTACATCGGTAAGTATAAAAGTGTATATAATAACGTATTTATTGTCCAAGAAATCATGAATATCTTTGACAAATCAAAAAGTAAAATAAGATAGTTCGCCCTGAAATTAGATGTGGAAAAAGCCTATGATCGAATAGAATGAGATTTTTTAGCCCATGCCCTTCAAAGTTATGGTTTTCATCACCAATGGATCAAATGGATTATGCAATGTATCTCGACTGTCTCCTACTCACTCGCTATAAATCAAGACACAACCTCCGTTTTTCACCCTTCTCGAGGCCTACGCCAAGATGACCCTTTATCACCTTATATTTTCATCTTATGTATGGATATCCTCTGTCGACAACTGGATTTTGCAATAAAAAATTCAAAATAAGGAGTTGGAAACAGGGCTATTCTTTGCTGAGGACAAATTATTATTTTGTAAAGCTAACCTAGATTCTACCCCCACCTCAAAAATATTCTAGACACTTAGCTTTTTTCCTTAATTCAGGGCAGTTAGTGAATTTTCATAAATCATCGATCATGTTTTCTGAACATGTCCCGAATTATAAACGAAGATCGATTGCTGGTATTTTCAATATGACCCCAAAGGTTTTTTGGGAATATATTTGAGTGTTATCTTCTCCAATTATAAGCCAATGCCTAGCGATTTCCATCACTTAGTTCAAAAAGTTGAGGAAGAATTGACATGAACAGTCCCAACTATGGGCGTTCCACTATTTTCAATCCCACTAAATATTATTTCCGAGCAAATCCCAACTACACATCATTTTTTACAAAATTGGTACCAGTAGGTCAATGACCTGCTACAACAGGTAAAACGAATTTTATTTTATTTTTCCCTACCTTTCATTTTCTCTCTCCTCTAGTCAGAAACATCAACATGGGAGATCGCAAGGATCATGTTTTGGCACTCATTCACAGCTATACCATCCCTATTCACAACTAGTGTATTTGTCTCCCCTTTTGCATCATCCCCATTTCCTTCCATTAAGTTTCCCCACCCCGCTTGAATCAAATCAACGATTCTCAATTTAGAGACCCCTTTGCAATGTGATTGAAATTATTTGGGAAATCAATTAGACTAAGGTGAGAGATTAATCACAATATCTAAACTACCAAAAATCATCTCATAAACGTTTCTTCAAAAAAGTATTCAAGATGAATTATTCCTTTGGAAATAGCTAAGGGATGACCTTTAGGTGTTATAAGACCAAGGAAGAGATGATACTAAGTTAAATAACAAAGCAATGTCAAGCTATCAACGACCTCGCCAGAGCGTCGATGGCTCGCAGCAGCAAGATGCTAGCTACACCAACATTTATAGCAGCAGCCACGAAACAGAGGAGGGAAGGAAAAACGAACAAGAGTAGCTGCAACCGAAGTAGCAGCGGTAGATCGCAACATAACAGTGACACAATGTCGATAGACGAAAGAGAGCGGCGAAGGGTTGGTGAGGCTGCAAAGAGAAAGGAGAAAACAAGGATTTGGGGTTTTTGGGGGAATGGAAACAAGGGGGGAGATGAGTGAGGAATGGAGTTGAGAGTGGTGGTGGTGGGTGAGAGGGAAGAGAGATAAAGAAACATGAGAGGAGAGTTTCGAGGTTCAGATTAGAGGAGGGGGAAAAGGAGGCATAAAGTTTTGGATTTGGAGGATTTGAATTCTGGATAGGGTAGAAGGGAAAAGGAGGAGGAGGAGGGTGCGTGGCAGGGGAGGGGTAAAGTAGGGAAGGAAGATGGTGGCAAGAGAGGGGAGGTAAGGAGGGGGAGGGAAGGGAGTGAAGAGGCGGGAGAGATAAAAGGAGGAATAAGTAAAAATCGATAAAAAAAACAATTACCCTGTTGAATAGGTAAGCAGTCAACTGGGACCGTTTTCATAAAACATACCCCCAAATTGGAACTGCTCAGAAATAATCCTTAGTTGGGATTGAAAATGGCGGAACGCCCATAGTTGGTACTGTTAATGTCAATTTTTCCAAAAGTTGACAACAAAATTAATTCTTAGCACAATCATTTTCTCTCGAAGGCTGGAAAATCAATTTTTATTCAGAGTCATCTAGAATCTTCCCAAACCTATCTTATGGCAACAACTTTGGATCCCAAGAAAATATGTTCTACAATAGATAATATCAACCGAAAGTTTTGTTAGCGCTCCTCAATGAACTCTTTTGGGTACCCCTAATTGCGTGGTCAAAAATTTGCCATCCTACAAGTATTGTAGGTTTAATTTTCGAAAAATGGCCTATGTAAATGAAGCATACTTAGCTAAAATGGGCTGGCGAATCCTTTCTGATCAACACTCTCTTTAGCCAACTGCTTTGCACCAAAAATATCTTCAAAATACTTCATTCTTTGAGTACAAAGCTAAGCCATATGACTCTAATATTTGGAAGTCCATTCTTCGATCTCGAGAGCTTCTAAGGAAAGGAATACGCTGGAAAATTAGATCAAGAACAAATGTCTATTTCTGGAATGACAACTGGTGTGCCAATCAAAGCTTTATTGAAATGTTAAATCTTCAAATCACGTCTATTGCTAATCTGGATCTTACTGGTAGTAATGTCATTCTTCCATCAAGGCAATGGAATGTTTCTCTTCTTAATGAATTAGTCCAATACCATATTGTCCACCTAATCTTGGGGATTACTATCCCTAACTATCCTACCCCAGATCTTCTTTGTTGAGGGCTTACTAGCTCTGGTGAATTTGTTGTTAAAACTACTTGGCTAGCTCATGGAATTACTCCTTCTAACAGTATTCCTTGGCCTTTTAATTGGATATGGAAAATTAATATAGCCCCTAAAGTCCAAATTTTTCTATGGTAATGTCTACAAAATGTACATCTTCCATTGAAATTAAATTTAGCCCATCGTCAAATCACTAATGACGCTCTCTGCCCCCTTTACATTTGAATATCTGATAATGAGACTCTCATTCATTTATTTTTCACATGCCCTCTAATTTTCAATATTGGAATTCAAATTCTAATACGACCTAAAATCCGTCATATGATGCCTGAAGATCTTGTATAATGCCTAACGTGTCTCCGTCCCGACCCTCAGACCTTATAATTGTTCAGTTACAATCTGTGGATCATTTAGAAGAAACGCAATTCAATTGTCTTTGAGAAAAATATGCTTAAATTAAATCGTATTTACTACAAAGCCTGACATTCGTATTTGGAATGGACTGCTCGAACTATGATGGATTTTTCCTTTACTATCTTTTCCCTTCCTTGTTGCAGGTTCCTTACTTCCATTAAAGTCAGCTGGCAGCCTCCTCCCTCCGGCTGCTTCAAGCTAAACTTCGATGGTTCAGTTATTGGCTCCTCAACCGCTACCAATGTGGCCATTCGCAACTCCGCTGGCCTTCTACTGGCTGCATAAGCTTATCGTATTGGCCAAATCTTAGGTCTCGTTGCTGAAACCTGGGAGTTAAGAAATGGACTTATTCTTACCATTCATCAGTATATTTAAGATCTATATATTGAAGGAGATAACAAAGTGGTTATAAGAGTTCTGCAAGGGTACTACAATTGTCGTTGGAACATCCAAACCCTCATTGATAATATTCAGCAGTTGCTCCATCAATTTAGGTTCTACACCATTAAGCATATTTTTTGGGAAGCTAATCGAGTGGCGGATCTTCTATCAAAAAAAGGTCACAACAGTTCTGCTGCCTCTGTTGACGTGGATGTTTCAACAGAACCGTCGTTACATAAATTTGTTCTTCTTTATTCGGTAGGAGTCTCTCTTGAGAGAAAGATGTCCTAACTTTCCTCATGTACCCCAAAAAAATTTATGTGTGGGGGCTACCGATATTGTTTCACAAATGATTTAATCAGAAAATTTCTAAGAATATATTGACATGTTTACATGTATCATCCTCGGTTGTTATTTTAATAACAAGTATATGACATTTTGTTAAGTAGTAATTAGTGGTGGTAATAGTAATAATAATATAAT
>CANSZD010003664.1:0-50000 GCA_947648045.1 Beta corolliflora | reverse complement strand
ACAATATCCTGACCAGGACTTCCTTTTAGATAACGCAAAACACGAAGAGCAGCATCCCAATGACAAACCTGTGGTGCAACAAGAAATTGAGACAGAGTATGCACAGCATAACTTAATTCAGGACGAGTAACAGACATATAGACCAGGCGACCAACTAGGCGCCTATATCTGTCACGATGCGCATATGGCGACCCTTCGGCGGAAGCGAGATGATGATTATGCTCCATAGGCGTGTCAATGGGTTTACAACCTAACATGTCGGCTTATGTTAATACATCCAACGCATATTTGCGTTGTGACAAAAAAAATACCATCCTTGCTCCTAGCAACCTCAATGCCTAAGAAATATTTCAATATACCCAAATCCTTCATATGAAAACATGAACTCAAATATTCCTTCACTAGAGGAAAAAAGCCCAAGGGCTGCGGTCAAAAAGGGCCCAAGGGCTGCGTTTTTTGACCGCAGCCATTAGACTAGCAGCCCTTGACATTTAGGAAGGGCTGCGGTTTTTAACCGCAGCCCTTAGCACGTTAAGGGCTGCGGTCAAGGAAAAACCGCAGCCCTTAGTGGGTTAAGGGCTGCGGTTAAGGGCCAAAACCGCAGCCCTTGGTGAGTTAAGGGCTGCGGTTTTAGCCCTTAACCGCAGCCCTTAACCCACTAAGGGCTGCGGTTTTTCCAAAACCGCAGCCCTTGTGACCCAAAAAAAATAAAAAAAAAATTTTTTTTTTTTTGGATTTTTTTGTCCTAAATGTTCCCAAACAGTTTATATATATATATAAGTATCATTTTTCATTACAAATTATGTTGTTTACACGAATATAGAGAAAATAATAACTAAATTACATTAGTTCGAGGCTGCCCTCGAATGTTCGAATTGCAATATATGAGCAGGATCACAACCATAAAAAAATAACCAACCAAAGAACAGCCACGAAGACATTACAACAACTCCACCAAGATCAGCATCCGAATCCCTCAAAAGCAACTTTTCTAGAGATGATAGAACCTGGCAAATAAAACCAAAACCGCTATAATTTGGAGTTGAAACTATATCTATGCAAGTACTACAAAGCGTAAGGCGGACAGACCCACTCCACAAGAACAACTTTCAATTTGTTGATGTTGTAAGTACATGGCGCCTTACAATACAACAACAAATGGCTAAACAAATGGCTAGCGGGGGTTGCGGGGGGGGCGGCGGGGGTGGCTGGCGGGGTGGGCGGGGAGGGGAGGGAAGCAGGGGGGCTTGGCGTGCTAGGGGTGTAGCGAGGGCGACGGGGGGTAGCGGGGGGCGCAGGGGGGTGGGGTGGGGGGCTAGCGGGGGTTGCGGGGGGTTGCGGGGGTGGTGGGCGGGGGGTGGGGGGCGGGGGGAAGCGGGGGGTGCTTGCGTGTGCTAGGAGTGTAGCAGGGGCGGCAACGGGGGGGTAGCAGGGGCGCCGGTGGGGGTGGGGTTCTAGCGGGGGGCTAGCGGGGGTTGCAGGGCAGGGGCGGCGGGGGTGCTGCGGGGAGTTACGCGGGAGGTGGGGGCGGGGAGGGGGAAGCGGGGGTCTTGGGTCATGCTAGGGGGTGTAGCGGGGGCGGCATGGGGGTAGCGGGGCGCCCGGGGTGGGGTGGGGTTCTAGCGGGGGCTAGCGGGGGTTGCGGGGGTCAGGCGGCAAGGGGCGGCGGGGTGCTTGGCGGGGAGTCTTGGGGGGGGGGGGCGGGGGAGGGGAAGCAGGGGGTCTTGGGGGTCGTGCTAGGGGTGTAGCAGGGGGGCCATGTACCTATTAGGACTATATATGACCTAACACGCGGCTAAATGCAAAAAACTAAGTGAATTGGAGTGTAAAGGCCAAAATCGACCCGAAATGGCCTTCATTTACCCAAAATGTGTTTCAAAGCATATAAGTGGAGTTTAATTGACTCTTATAGTTATATATGTACCTATTGGGACTATATATGATCTAACATGCGGCTAAATGCAAAAAACTAAGTCAATTGGAGTGTAAAGGCCAAAATCGGCCCGAAATGGCCTTCATTTACCCTAAAAGTTGTTTCAAAGCATATAAGTGGAGTTTAATTGACTCTTATAGTTATATATGTACCTATTGGGACTATATATGACCTAACATGCGGCTAAATGCAAAAAACTAAGTGAATTGGAGTGTAAAGGCTAAAATCGACCCGAAATGGGCTTCATTTACCCAAAGGGTGTTTCAAAGCATATAAGTGGAGTTTAATTGACTCTTATAGTTATATATGTACCTATTAGGACTACATATGACCTAACATGCGGCTAAATGCAAAAAACTAAGTGAATTGGAGTGTAAAGGCCAAAATCGGCCCGAAATGGCCTTCATTTACCCAAAATGTGTTTCAAAGCATATAAGTGGAGTTTAATTGACTCTTATAGTTATATATGTACCTATTGGGACTATATATGACCTAACATGCGGCTAAATGCAAAAAACTATGTGAATTGGAGTGTAAAGGCCAAAATCGGCCAAATGACCTTCATTTAACCAAAATGTGTTTCAAAGCATATAAGTGGAGTTTAATTGACTCTTATAGTTATATATGTACCTATTAGGACTATATATGACCTAACATGCGGCTAAATGCAAAAACAAAGTGAATTGGAGTGTAAAGGCCAAAATCGGCCCGAAATGTCCTTCATTTACCGAAAATGTGTTTCAAAGCATATAAGTGGAGTTTAATTGACTCTTATAGTTATATATGTACCTATTGGGACTATATATGACCTAACATGCGGCTAAATGCAAAAAACTAAGTCAATTGGAGTGTAAAGGCCAAAATCGGCCCGAAATGACCTTCATTTACCCAAAATGTGTTTCAAAGCATATAAGTGGAGTTTAATTGACTCTTATAGTTATATATGTACCTATTAGGACTATATATGACCTAACATGCGGCGAAATGCAAAAAACTAAGTGAATTGGAGTGTAAAGGCCAAAATCGGCCCGAAATGGGCTTCATTTAACCAAAATGTGTTTCAAAGCATATAAGTGGAGTTTAATTGACTCTTATAGCTATATATGTACCTATTAGGACTATTATTATCAAATGTATAATCAAATTATATTACATGACCCTAAATGTGTAAAATTTTTCCTATATAATCGAAAATGTCCTAAAACGGCCTTTAATTACTCAAAATGTACTTAGAAACAAATAATTGATGTTATATAAGCTTAATTGTTTGTAAACTAATTATTAGTGCCAAATATATGGCCAAATTACATTATATGATCCTAAATGTGTTAAAAGGTTCATAATGGTTGAAAATAGCCTAAAATGTTCTCTTCTTATCCCAAATGTAGTTAAAAATGAATCAACAAACTTAGATGATTTTAATAGTTTGTCAAATTATATTTGATGACACTAAATGCATACAATTACATTATACCACCATGTTTTTGCATGAATCAATGGACAAAAAACCCATGAAAACATTCACTTAATTGCTTATTAGGCCAATAAATCACACAAATATCAAGCTATAACCACTTCATTATCCATGGATCAAGCAATTAAAGTCCTAAAATAACCACTTTGATGCATATTAGGCCAAGAAATCCCACAAAAATCAATAACTAACTAATATTCACCAACTTTATGCATGAAGCAAACAATCAAGGTCAAAACAATTCAATAAAACCAAAGACCATGATCCCAAAGGGGCTACAATGCCCATACTAATTCCTCGAACAATCATCTTCAACTAAGGGGAAAAGGGGGATAAATAAGGTTCATCCTCGAACAATCAACTTCGGATAAAAGGGTTCTAATTTCTAAAACATAATCGGAAAAAAGAATTCTAACTTTGTCTCCCTTTGGTTTCTTCACACCATCTCCAATAATAATATTAGCCATGGTATACTCGCATCGCAACGCACCTGAAAAGTATTATAACCATGTATCATGCTTGTTAACAAATGAACTTTCCACGTAAGAAAAATATATCCATTATCAACATATCAAGCAATATAAATCAATGTATAAACTAAAAGTGTGATCTTTAAACATATCAAGAATATAAATCAATGTCTTATGGTTATGTATAAACTCCTTACCTATAGTCAAGGCAGCCACTATGATGTCTCTCTCTCGCAACCGAAATCCAAGAAGAGAACCCCATGCTTTGTACCTAAATCAAGAAGAACGGGAACTAAAAACATCAACATGGGGGAAAAAAAACAATAGCATGGAGGTAAAAGGAGAGGCAACACAACTAGAGTACAATGTTCCATGTCACCAATGGAGCTTGCATTAATGCATACATAGAATTCTTCTATCCTAATTCCTACAAATAACGGTGGAGGGAAAGGGAACCGAAGGTCGAAGGAAAGCGAGAGAATGGGACTAAAGAGGAGATAAGGGAGAAGTGGTCTTGTGTACTCCCTCCTCTTTCCCCAATCCATCTCCAAAAGAACAAATATATTACTCTATCCTCCCTTCATTTCTCTTCAAATTCTCTATCTTAACACATTGTAAGGCAACATTTATCATCGTCGTACAATAGTTCCGCAAAAATGTCTTATAATTAACCAAACAAACCGAAAAAGAACTTGCACTGATCTAATAACTTAGAACAACGAGAATCACATAAGCACTTCTCCTAGTATCTCAAGTCCAATTACATGCTTTACAACTCCCAATATTACACATCAGAGCGAGATTACACTAAAACTTACCATCAAGAAAACACCAAGATTCACCACACTCCCAACATAATATCATACTATAACTCATTTTGCAAATTATTACATGCAAACATTATCACCGAAATAATCCAAAAGACATTAACATCATCCAATTCATCAACATGTATTCACATTTTCCAAATCAAAATGAAATCAAATTACAACATTAAAAAATAAGAATGAAGAAAATAAGAATGGGGGGTGTGTAGGGGTTGTGGGAGGGGGTGCGAGGGGTGCAGGGGTGCAGAGGGGTGTTTGCAGCGGGGGGCTCTGTGCATGGGGGTGGCGTGCGGGGGTTGTGTAGGGGATGAGGGGTCGTGGAGCGGGGGTCCGTGCGTGGGAGATGTGTGTGCGGGGTCATGGGAGGGATGTGTGTGTGCGGGGCCGTGAGAGGGGAGGTGGGTGTGTGTGCGCGGGGCCGTGGGATGGGGGTGTATGTGCAGGGGCGTGGGAGGGGGTGTGTGCGGGGGTTGTGGGGAGGGGGCGTGTGCGGGGGCGTGGGGAGGGGGCGTGTGCGGGGCCGTGGGAGGGCGTGTGTGCGGGGGGCCGTGGGAGGGGGTGCGAGGGGTGCATGGGGGCGTGTGCAGCAGGGGGTCTGTGAATTGGGGTGGGTGCAGGGGTTGTGTAGGGGGTGGGGGGCTACAGCAGTAGGTTGGGGGGGCGTGGAGCGGGGGTCCGTGGATGGGAGGGTGTGTGTTACTTTGCTATACTACACCCAATGACATCACGCTTAAGTGCATTGTAGGCACCGTACATGTTAAAACTACGGTTCAATAACTCATGCTCATTCTTAACAAAAGCAACTTTATTACATCATCTCACAAATAGCAAGGATATATGGGCATTTCAAATCTTCAATACATCAAAACAACGAAATGATGATACAAAAGGCATTTGAGAAATATTTAAACGAAAACATGGTATTTTTCTTGGGGGAGGCCGGGGGGCGTAGCATATGCGAGAGCAGTTAAAGATAACATCAAGCGAAAACTGAAGAAAAGACAGATACTGTGTCAAAAATAATGTTGGCATACTATTGTAAAATGCATGAGAAAATTATATACATGATTTTCTCATTCCATCTTCAATTCAGAGCTATCCTTAAAACTCACACCAGGTGCCACTTGATATACATTGGCAATCTGACAACTCTAGTTTGGTTTCTACTATCTAATAAATTAATCGATCAATGATTGTAATTTCACATAATAATCCATCCCTTAGAAGACAAATGTCAACAAATTACTAAATTCAATTCAGGGTAGTAATAGGACCACAAATGTGAACCTAATAAATTAGTGAAGTAGATTTAAGAAAAAAAAATCTCATATAGCGAAGGGAATTGACAAAAGAGCCGTGCAATGATCTTGCCCGCTCTCTATCAATCACGAAGAAAGGACTTGAAAGATGGCATAGAGGAATGTGTACACAGCTTCATCATTTTTTTCTTTTATCATGCTCGATCTAGTGAGTAGGCAAAGCTTCTTTCTTTTTCCGTTTGGTGGGCGATACGAGAGGAAAAAGGAGTACAGACATTGGCTAAGGGACCGTGGCTCCATCACAAAAGTTTATAAGTCACCAAAACGATGTAAAATCGTTGCAACCGAAAAGCTACGAGAGGAAAAAGGAGTACGGACATTGACTAAGGGACTTGAAAGATTTTGAATGCATAATACGACTTCACCAAATATCCAACAGTAAAAAAAATAAAGTAAAGAACATCTAACCAACTTCAAGAACCATAACTAGTTAAAATGGAGCAAGAGCAAGGGTTGTTTTGAGAATTTGACATTTTTTTCAATGGTATAAAGAGGAAGAACAACACCTCTGTTTTCTTGAACAAGAAGAGTACACCAACCACCCTCTAGACACTCTTAAACTATTCAAAGGAGTACTCAAACGGTCAAAGCTATAGCCAAGTTCGAAACCTTATTCATTCCATAAGAGACTAATCAAAGTTCCAAACACTCTTAAACTATTCAAAGGAGTAGTTAAATTCATATATACAAGATAAACAAAACTCTAAAACAATGATTTCCGCAACAAAAAACATGAGAAGTTTAATCACCAAAAATCTACCATAACACAATTTCAAGTAGAAATCAAGCCCTTGAATCATCAATCACCAAAATCGGGAAAAATTAAGCACAAAAAATCATCGGCAGTTCGTTAATCGACACAAAAAAAATAGACATAACTCAAACTCAATCATACATAATCGAATTCAATCAATAGAATCGGTAAAAAACAAAGCTAAAATTAAACACTGAATTGTATAATCATAAATCATGGTTAATTAATATAAAAAAGAAAAAGAGGAAATGACGGACAAACTCGAGCAAGGAAGGGAGTAGAAGGCGACGACGAAAAAGACGGTGGAGAAGAGCGGAGGTGAGATGTCATTGTCAACTTCTTGAACCACCACGCAAAGAAGACCGCGCACCACCAAGCGTAGGCCGAGGCGGTAGCAACAAGACCGGCGCACCACATTCTATGTTGAACTTTATCTCACGTACTCGTTGGTGGTGTAGAAATCAACAAGGAAACGAAAGTCCGTAAATATAATCGGGATCAATTGCAATGTAAAGATTCAAAATGCATAGTTATAGTTAATCTTAGGCACAAGGGATATTTAATTGCTAATCTTAGGCACAAGTGGGATAGTCTTAAAGATTCAAAATGCATAGTTACCTCAAGATCGCTTGCCCCGTCGCCAATCATGCCTAATGTTTTGTATCCAAAACCCCGAAAAGGAGACAAATAGTGGTTTATAAGAAATTCTCTCGCAAACTAAAATCATTCTATAGAAGGACAATTATACAAACCTCTCGTATCCGTTGTACTGCAACAGGTTTCCCTCCACTCCTTGATGTAGGTTCATTTTCATCAAACCCTAGAAACTCTCCCGAGTCTCCAAAAAGATATTGATTATTGGCAAATATGTTTATGAGTGGAATTTCAAGAATCGATGCAACAGGCTTCATGACGAGAAAGTTATAGTTAATATGTTGAACTCGGGAATACATGAGTACATGACTAGAACTTGGATGCATGCAAAATAGTTAAGCTTTCGGTTTTAACACCGAAGTAGCACCACTCATTGGTGATAAGGATTCATCAATTAATTAATGCTATAATCGAGATGACAATCACGACTAACAAGTAAACTTCGAACTAGAAAATGGCATACATTAATCATCCGACGGAAGCCTCCGTCTACAAGATAAACATCAATGTTTTTAGCCTTAAGCTTCTTAACCGGCTCTGCTATGCCAGGAGAAAGTCCGTATATCAATAAGCTCGACCGGTTAATTATTTTATATACTAAATTTATAAGCGGGCTTTATAACAATGGAGTGCACAATTGCGGACTTAAAATGTAAGTCCAACCGCTAGGGCTAAAATTCACTTCAATTCAATCGTCAAATTTTTTCAACTACATAACACAAAATAATATTATTTCGATAATAAAACGAACGATTCATCTTTTTGATAATCGGAATTCCAAACAATAAAAATCATCAGAGAGCAAAATAATTGAATTAAATGGAACATGAGAGAGAGAGAGGAGAGAGAGAGTACTGTTGAAGTTCAAGAGACGTGAGAATGGAACGCTTGCAAGATTCGAATACGCTATCCTCGCCGTCCATCTCGTCAAAGATTCAAGACCGACGGCTTTTCTCTTTCTCTCAACCTCCATTGTCGCCCCCGCTTTTCTTTAAGGGCCGATTAAATTTGGGGAAGAACCGTGAGTTATTTTCCAAGGTTTTGGCAATTGCTGCTACCAGGAAGTGCTAGTATTGCAAATGACGAAGAAAACCTAACCTAAAGGAAGTAAATCTGGTTTTGGAGAGAGAAAAAATGGGGAAGAGAAGGAGACAAATAGACAAAAATGGGAATTAGGAGGAGAGAGAGAAATAGGGTTCATCGGGAGGGAGTAGAGTAATGCGGGTGCGGGAAAATAGGGAGGGAAGGGGGTTTATTTCATTTTTGGGCTTTTTAAGGGCTGCGTTAGGCCCAAAAACCGCAGCCCTTAAATTAAGGGCTGCGGTTTTTGAATTAACCGCAGCCATTTTATCACGAAGGACTGCGGTTTTATAGCTAACCGCAGCCCTTCACATTAAGGGCTGCGTTTTTCAATAAACCGCAGCCCTTGCCCCGCAGCCCTTGCTTTTTTTTCCACTAGTGCTTAAAGCGAACAAAAACATTATGAGATAAGCCTGCAATAATCAAATCATTAACATAAACAAGAATATGAAGAGCAACATCTCCCTGAATGTAACTGAACAAAGAATAATCTGCAACAGACTGTTTAAAACCATAGGACTTTAATGCCTGAGACAACTTTGCAAACCACTGTCGAGGTGCCTGTTTCAATCCATACAACGATTTTCTTAACCTGCAAACCTTTCCTGGAGGAGCACCACGATACCCAGGAGGAAGTTTCATATAAACTTCTTCATGCAAATCACCATGTAAGAAAGCATAATGAACATCCATCTGATGTAATTCCCAATTAAGAGATACAACAACAGCTAAAAATAAACGTACATTGCCCATTTTCGCAACGGGAGCAAACGTTTCATTATAATCAACACCTTCTATCTGGCGATTACCATGAGCAACTAGTCTTCCTTTCAACCGTTCAACCTCGCCAGTTGAAGTGTATTTAATACGATACACCCAACCACTACTAATAGCTTTCTTACCTGAAGGTAGATCCTCCAACTCCAAGTACCATTGCGCTCAAGAGCCGCAAGCTCCTCCTCCATAGCCTTGCGCCAACCTGGATGTTTCACAGCCTCCTGAAAACTTTGAGGCTCCGGTCCTTTAGTAACAGCTGCCAGAAAACCTCTATGTTTTACAGAAAAATTATTATAATCAACATAACAAGCTATATCAAAGGGCGTACCTAAAGAACGAGACGGAGAAGGAGACGCAGTAGAGGGTTTAGAATCAATATTTTCACACACCACAGTATGAGTCACAAAATCACGAAGCTTGCAATATTGAACTTTAGTACGATGCCCACGCCCTAACAGTTCACCAGACGATGATGAACTCCCCTTCAAATCAAGAGGCGTGGAGGTGTCACACATAACCTCACCAATACGCACATGAGTCGGAGAAGCATCACCAACTATGCTTCGAGTGGGGCGTGGAGGCGTGGTGACCATACCATCAGTACGCATGCCAGAACCATCAGGCGCATGCATGTCACCATCAACAATACTAGGCGCACCAACATCAGTGCCATAACCACTATCATCAAACAAATCATCCGCCCAAAGGGATGGTTGGGAAAAATATATCATCAAACAATAGTGTTTGAGCTCCTTGCAGTCATCTCATGCACCAATCGGTACTTTGTTCGCTTGGATGTTGATATACTTGGTATGCGACCAAAGCTTTGCATCGTTAACATAGTTACATCGCCGTCGCGTACGTCTACCTTGACTACCTACACCGTATCATGTAGGTTTTTTTTTCTTTTTGGCCCCTCTCATTGTAGTTGATGACATATTGTAAAGATAAGTTATTTTAGTTATTTCCGCTGCATTAGTTTAAAGTTCAGTTAGTAGTTAGTATTATAGCCTTTAACGTTATCACGTGGCGGTAATACTCTCAAGTTTCTCAAGAGTTTTATATTAAAATATGTTTTTAGGAAGAGAGAAATTTGGGGGTGTTATACATATCCGAAAGTATTGCTGCATGTCGAAAATGTAATTGTCAAGCCTCTGTAGTTTCAGGGTCTGACCCTTACTGCCAAGGCGCCAACGCTCCTATTGTCTATCCCACATCTCCTTAGTGTGGGTTCAACTTAATTGCTTGTGGACAAGGCAAGTTCTTCATACACCACTTCCCTTTCTCCCCTTGGCTCGTTAATTCTTGATTCAATGAGGTCCATATGCTTGTCTTAGCTGAACATAGATCTTTTTTTTTTACATCAAGAAAATTTGCATTAATTAAAATCGAAACTACAAACTAAAGGATAGACCACATAAACGATAAACTAAAACTAACCACACACTAAACTAAGCTTCATTAGCTCTTACAAACCATATAAGGTAAAAACAACTAAAACTGGTAAGGAACTGCTTGCTATGGTAGACTTCGTTGTTCAAAGGATGTGAATTTGCGATGATTTAGTGGTAACTCTGATGGTTGAGGTCGATAATCGCTTATCCATGGTAGCGACATATGAGAAGACACTAGAGCTTCTTGGAGAGAAACAACCTGCATTAAAAGGGTATATACCTGATCGAAGTGGCGCGAGGAGTGGATTCAGTTCACGATCCGGACAATTAACGACTAATAGCGAGATTTGCATGTCACTACATGAGCAATTCCGATGACCTTCTGTCATGTGGAATTCTTGACTCAGGATACTTTGAAGAGTCAAGTTCCTTTGTGACTCAATACTCTGTTGAGAGAGTATTTCGGGCTTCTCCTTTTGATAGGAGAACTGCATTTGAGTTGACGCGCTGTAATCCACCAGATACACCTTGGGTGCCGCCTTCAGATTTGAATTTTTCAAGGCATTGATAGTTAAGATCATTGCCAAGCGAGAATGAGAGCTAAACATTGTTAGCTCATTAACAGACTTCCGATCTTCAAAATCTAAGAGTAAAAAACCCAACAATGAAAACATTTCCCCCCTCCCCCTTGTCCACGATCACAAACGATTAAATAAACAAATGAGGGAATTCTATGTTGGGTAATGATGTGGAGATGGTAGTCGGAAGATCACGATGAAGGAATGATGTATCGTTGTGCCATATGTGTGTGTGTTGCTTCGAGCTACAACATTGCGCCAAGCTAGAGCGTTGGGGAAGCACAACAATTGATCAAAGCATGAACAGTAGATCAAAACCACGGCCTGCCCATGGTGTTGTATGAACACCACGACCTGCCTGTGGTGTTCACTGCCAAAGTGATTATTTGGGTATTCTACAACACAAGGCCACGACCTAGGTGTGGTGTTCCCTACTACACAGGTTTCTACTCGTTTTGAACTCGATTTCGTTGTTTCACTAGGATTCTTCTTTTAACCCTAAAGTATAAATATGTTTAGAGGTTGTTTTGCCTCATTATTATTATTCTCATATTAGAGAGAGGGAGAGAGCTTCAGGAGAGGTCCTTGCTTGAGAGCTTGTTTTCACTATTGAACTCATCTTTGATTCCTAGTGCATATTCGTGGTTTTTCTCCCGGTTCTCGAGTTTTCACGTTAAAATTCCTTTGTGTCTATGTATTGCTTTCTTCAATTCGTTGTTCTATTATTGTTTGAGATTGATCCTAGATTGATAGGCATACATTAGAAATTTACATCCTAAACATTGATTCCCTACTTTCTTCTTCCATCTTTGTCGGTTCTAAGGTATTACCATTTTGGTCTCTCACTTTAAAACCCTTTCCCCTATTCACCCTCAATATTGAGAAATTTTTTGGCTCAACATCAAGGTAACCCACTCTAGTATCTTGATAAGATCTTAGTCTAGAGATTGAAAAGGGGAAGTTACTATACCCAATAAAAAACTTTCCATACTCGAGACTGAAAATATTCTTCACCCGTAGAGACTCCAAGAAACCTAAATATTCTAACAGCTCCAACAACTCCAACCATAACCAACCATGAAGAACAACTTCAACAACTCGAAATAAAAGACTTCCTCCAACTATAAGCAGAATTACTAAGCAGATTAAGAACGAAAACAATTTATTCAAACCTAATAACATAAATAAATAACTGATCACCAATTCCATAACACAACGGCCTTCGGTGGTAAAACTAGTGGTCCGGCAGCGGCGAAGAAAGTGCCTGCCATCAGTACTGCTCGCGGAGTGGTACACCTCACCTTTATCCACGATGATGACTTCACAACCCCGCTTGACAGGCGAACCGAAACTAACCACGAAAATAGAGAGCGAAGAGAACCTAGCTGAGACGGTAGCGAAGCGCGGCGAACAGACAGTGACACTAGCCTAGGTTTCTTTCTTGAACTCGGTACACCTCACCGTTTCCCATAAAGATGATACTACCACAACACAAAGACGATACTACCACCTCACCGTTGGCTGACTAAACGATGCTAAACCACAAACACGGAACTAAAGTGGAAAAGGGGGAGGGGAGGGACCCGACAGCCGTCGTGAGGAGCCCGAGGTGGCTCACGCAGCTGTTGAACCCCCTAGGGGTACCTTTGGTTACTGGGGTTTTTAGGTTTTGGCGGAGAGAAAGAGCGAGAAGTTCATGTTAGAAGAGTGTAAGTTCGGAATTCCGTAGATGGAATGGAATTAGATCTTCAAGAAAGGTGCTTTTTCCTCTAAACACAATATCCTTATTCCACACTAAATTAATACCACATTTTAAATAATCAAAATAGTTGTTCGTGATCACTTCCACATGTAAGGCACACAGTAACTCAAGGCGTCACCCAAACTTGTTGATGTATTAAAAGATGTTATGTGTAATCCTATACACCAAGTAGCACTTCTTCCTATGGAAGTCCATTATTGTATGCAAGCGACAATAGTATTCTTTTTGTCTCTTAAAAAAGAAACAAGGCATTGTTTTTCTTACATAAGGTCGATATACTTGAAAAGTTTCAAATCTATTATTTTATTTAATAAACGTCAAAAAACATGTTGTAATGCATAAAATATGTGCAAGGTTGTTAAATTCCATATTTTAGCCACAATCACATCAAGTCGTAATTGATAATAAAAATTATTAATTTCTTGGATTTCGTAACTTTCAGCAATAATGATCAATTACATTATATATATGTGTATATGAACTAATAAGCAAGAAAAAAAATTGCGAATGAATTATCAGTGCATATCAAATCAGATCGACTCGGTGGATGATAAGATCGTGTTAAGATTCGACACTTCATATTTGTATCCAAGTGGGATTGGAAGATCATACAAACATTCAAGTAACTTCAAAGGATAGAATCATATAGATCTTTTTGGATCACAAGATCTGTATTGCAATTTTAACAACAATGGTCGTGTACAATCTTGCTAGATCTTTCAATCTATATTTGCAAATTATTAACTTTTTATAATTTTTACTATGTAATTAAAAATATATGTGGTCAAAATTGTACATTGGAGATCACGCAACAAAGGAGGTGATAACAAAAAAAACAAAAGAAAAAGAGTACTAAAGGCCATTTGCCAAAGGAACCCTGTATTCTATACAAGCTTGTGGGCAACATGCTATTCAACTAAACGAAGACAAAAAAGAAAACTGCAAATTGTGCAACTTCAGCTCTTGAACTCCCTCACCCGCCTTTTGCGGAGGGCTTAAATAAATAGAAAAGGTTCAAGAAATAGGAATGCAAGTAATGCTGGAGTTAGTAAGGAACTTACTGTTTCTTATTAAATAGGTCAAACAGTTCCTTTCATCCATGTTGAAGAACTCAAGCCAAAAAATCAACAAAATTAATAAAAAAATAAAGGAAAAATTCACATGATTAATCCGAACTATGACCACTCTTTCCATTTTAATCCCAATTATGGATTATTCTAGTATAATCCAAACTATTGAGTTACCTTCCTAAAATAAACCCAGATGATCTACAACCTGTTAAACAGGTAAATTTTTAGATTTTCGTGTATTCCTTTTTAATTTCTTTTTCTCTTCCTTTCTCTTCCACCAGCCACCACTTCCATCCATTGAAACATCACCTGTAACCCCCACCCACCCTATAAACCACCACCACCGACCTGAAAATCATCCTATCTACCCCGAAAACCACCACCACCAACCTCAAAATCAACCCCTCCCCTTGGGAAAACACCTCCATCCACCTGAAAACTAACCCCAACCCCTAGTCACGTGCCCCTCAAAACTATTTCTTTAATTGGGTAAGGAAAGCCACATTTACATTGCCTTGTTTGTGCAGAAGCTATTTTGCTCGACCATTGCTTAGGCTATGGTGTAACACCATAGAGATAAGCACTTGAAGTCTATCTGCACGAAGTCTACTGAGCATGTTTTCTGTAAAAGTTGCAGTAGCCATGAAGCAGTATTCTAGCCTCTTTCAAAAACAGATCAATAGCGTAATATCAGTTACTAGAAACAAATTATTAATGAAACTATGCACAGTCATCAGTTATGCCCAACTCTTGCTCTCATAAGTGTTTATTTGATGGATTATTATAGAAGTGAAAAATATGAAAACTTAACCACCACCACCACCACCACCCCAACCATAAAACCACCACCACAAACCACCTAAAAAACAAAATCGGGACAATATCTCAACCACCAACCAAAAAGACAAAAAAACAGAGAAGATACGAGATAGACCTCCATTATTGCATTGTGTTTGGTTGTAGATGGTCAAATTCGATCATCAAAGCTCCAAATCTAGAGCTTAGGTGGTCGAATTAGACCACTAACAAGCCTAGTGGTGCACTGGAACGATGGTGGCGAGCGAAAGACGGTGCGACTTTAAATGAGGATGGCGGTGGCGAGACAATAACAACTGTACGTGGTGTGAGAAAAGTTGCAGCGTCGAAGGTGGTGTTGGTTGTTGTGGTGGCTTTCTGGTGGTTTTGCAGGGGAGAGTGGGAAAAAAGGGAGATAGAGAAAAATGAGTTTTGTAATTAACATAAATTTTTTCAAAATCTTTTAGAAAATTATGGTAGCCAATAAATACAAGACACGTTACTTAAGTAACCTCCTCAACCGGTTCCTTCAGGTTACGGGTCATTAGGAGAAGACACCCCATATAGTTAGGATTATACTAGAATAATCCATAATTGGGATTAATATGAGAAGACTGGCCATAGTTCGGATTATTCATGTGAATTTTTCCAAAAATAAAAAACTTAAATCATTAATTAATTTACTGTATTTGTTAACTTTAGTCCAAACAGTCCTTTTTAATTTCCTATATAGCTGCATCCTTACCACCCAAAGACCTTCCCCCCCTTTTCCCCCTTCCTCAGTCCCTCTCTCTTTCCCAACAATTTGACAATATTTTTTCTATAATTGCACAACCACACCTAAATCATAACCCTCATTATACCAATTTCTCTGTTTTCCCCTGTTTTTTACAATTCAAGCCATCTAAACTTCAATACAACTCAACTCACACTCATATGTAAAACAACATTTTAGCCAACAATCAAACTTTAAAAACAATCACAAACTCATCTCAAATTCCAACCAATTACTACTTCATGGAGAAGGAATTCTTTCTAAATGCCGGTATGCCGCCTTCCCTACAATATGATCATCCATTCTCTTCTTCTTCTTCAATGTCCACATGGCAAACTCTTTCCTCAGCAATGGAAATCCAGACCAATCAATCCCATGACTATTTCCTCTCTACACCACCTCCACATCCTCCTACTAATCATAATAATACAACTGATAATTTTGAGTCGGCTTTAAGCTCCATGGTGTCCTCCCCTGCAGCCTCAAACTCCGCGTTGTCGAACGACAATTTTATGATCAGAGAGTTGATTGGAAAACTTGGCAATATTTGCAACTCCGGCGACATTTCTTCAAGCGGACAACACCATGCTCCGCCACCTTACATTGGTGCTGGTGGTGGGAATTGTAGCACTAATAACTCAACTTATAGTACCCCACTTAGCTCACCACCTAAAATGGGGATATCAATACCAATTATGGATCATTTGGTGAAAGAAAATTTTCCCGCCTTAGGAAATTCAATACCTTTGAGCTCAAATTTACCTGCAATGCCGGGTGATCCGGGTTTCGCGGAGCGAGCTGCGAGGTTTTCTTCCTTTGGAAGTAGGAGTTTTAATGGAAGAATAAGCCAGTTTGGAGTCAACAACAATGGTAGTAATACTAATACTCCTACTACTATTAACAATAGTAGTGCAGAATTGTGTTATCGATCCAATACTAATACTAGTAATTTAAATGGAAGTGGTAAATTACAAAGAGTTTCTAGTAGTCCTTCACTTATTAAGGCAGCTGGATCTCAAGCTGAAAACAACAAGAATTCATTATTGTTTCAAAACAATGAAAGGAAACAATCTGGAAATTGTAATCAAGAACAAGGTGAATTCTCTAATTCACGAGACAATTCGTCGATTTCGGGCCAAAATCAAGCAGTTGAAATTGGATCAAACAGGAAAAGAAAAGCAGCTCCTCCCAAGGGAAAATCCAAGGATATTCAATCTCAATCTCCCCTGCCCAAAGTAAGTGGTCGAACTCGTAATTTCTAACTGTTATAACTATATACATGATCTCCAAAAAAAAATAGTATTTTGAGTAAAAAGAACAAAAACCCATCAAAATAAATTCATGTTTCAGGTGGTACAAAATGGGGAGGATTCAAGTGCAAAGAGAAGCAAATCAGAGGAAAGCGACGATACGAAAACAGAGGAAAACAGAGGAGATGATGGCAAAAAACAGAGTAATGCAAACCAAAAGCCACCAGAGGCACCAAAGGATTATATTCATGTTAGAGCAAGAAGGGGCCAAGCCACTGATAGTCATAGTCTTGCTGAAAGAGTAAGAATTTTACTATATAAGTTGGGCTCAAAAATAAATAATCACTAATTTTAGCATTTCTTAAGATAGAGATTATGATAATTAGCAAATTACTGTGGTTGACTTGTAATGTTGATATATGGCAGGTTAGAAGAGAGAAAATTAGTGAAAGAATGAAGCTTCTTCAGGATCTTGTACCAGGCTGTGATAAGGTACACTTTTTTCTTGTTTCTTACTACTAAATTTTTCATTTGATTTTAGAGTTTTTGACCTTAATTTGAGGAAATTAGAACATTTCTATATTAACTCATTTCAATCTTGAATTTGCTAATTACAGGTAACCGGAAAAGCACTAATGTTGGATGAGATTATCAACTATGTACAGTCATTACAACGACAAGTCGAGGTAAATTTAAGTCCTAAATGAATCACTAATCACATTGAACTTTAGAGTAAACTACCTCTATCATATTTCATAAACAAGGAGTGTAGTTAGCTAAATTTTGTACGTACGAGTCTAGTGATGACATTCTTGTAACTTCACTTTATGGGTCCAACTAGCCAAAATATCATGTAAAATTATTTCTTAAACTTAATATTTTCTTTTTTTTTGGTTTAGTTCCTTTCAATGAAGTTATCTTCTGTGAATCCAAGATTAGAGTTCAACATGGGAAACCTTTTCTCAAAGGATGTAAGTTTACTTTTTCTCTTTTCCTTTTGATAAATGTAAAAGTTGTCATATCTTTTCCTCCTAAAACTTAACTTTTGATTGACTATTTATTTTACGATTTATTTTTCTAATGTTAATTTAGTTTTTGTGGGAAATTTCAGGTGATCCAACCAAATTGCTCCTTGCCGCATCCAATGTACCCACCAGATTCCTTGGCACCAACCCATTATGGCCAAACTCATCAAAATCCTTTACAAGATAGCATAACCACCACGGCCCCATCTCCTATGGCCCCTTTAAATCCCACAACTAATCAAAATCATGCTTTACATTTACCTCCACTTGATTTTTTCTCTAATGGTCTTTCTCAGGTAATCATTTTCTCCACTTAATGTTTTTCTTAATATGGTTGGATTAAATTTTAAGTTTAGATTATAATTATTTAATTATTAGACGCTTAATCAAAATACGCTTTATGCTTATTAATATTAAATTCTAAGGTTTAAACTCGGTAATAAAACTATAATCAAGCTTGTTATAAGTAGGATTAGGGATCTTTACACGCTCAATTTTTAAGAAAAAAATAAAAACAAATTGCGAAAATGATGACTATAATTAATGAATATGCAACTAATGAAACAATTTTGATTGTCTAGCTATCATCATTATGTGAGGGAGACCTCCAAAGTATTGTTCAAATGGGTTTTGGCCAAAAGGAGGATGGATTTCATTCACAAGTTTTACATGGTAAGAAGATTTTTTTTAGGATAATTAAAGTCTCTTCAATAATCTTTATATTAGTGCAAATTGTTGTCTTAATTAACTAAATATTTTGCTGCTTTTGTTTTGTGCAGGGTCAAATCTATCACCACTTATGAAAATTGAGTTTTAACCACCAATCATCAATCCTGAATATGATGGACAGAGGAGAGGGAAGGGGGAGAGAGACACAGAGGCTGGTTGTACATAAAAGAGACTTTGAAGGATCTTCAAGGCCATTGTTTTAATATCTAATATAAGAAAATTATTTTTTCCTTTATTTTTCCCTTTTCACCGTTAGATTCATCTCTCCTTTCCCTCTTTTATCTACCAAATACTTTTTTTTTTTTTGTCTTGTCATTATTTTTTTAGGGGTAGTTATGCTCATATGTATCCTTTGTAATATTCTATGATCATTTGGTGCAAAAGTCTTGCATTTGCTCCACCCAATGTAACATATATTAAGTTGAAGAAGAAAGAAAATTAAAGATATATTAATGTCATTTTACGTTTTTCAAGGGGTGGTTTTTTGTTTTAGATTGTGTTTGATGAAATATTGCTATATATCTTTTTATCATTATCAATATGTTTAAATGTAATTATATATAGAAGACATACTACCTAGCTCTAGATGTTATTTTGTTGTTTCGACTTGCTTTTTCAAGGTCTCAGATCCACATTTTTTCGTTGTTGATACTTTTGGTTGCATACGAAGTACTAAATTGACAAAATTTGAAATTTCAAAAAGTCAAGGTATAACAACACTAATCATAGCACACAGTACACATGATACATTTTTTTTAATAATAATCGAAACATTCTCTCTTAAAACAACAATATAAAACGAATGAAGTTTCTCATACTTATGAAAACTTAAAGTTTCTTAATCATATGTATAATCTAAATGGGATAGGCTGATAACTTGATATATTTACATCATGACAGTTATATTTGGTTGATTTGCTCAAGATTTTAATGATGCATGAAATCGTGTTAAAGTGGTTGGTTACACTTACACAATCTTAATGAATATTATGTTGTGAACCAGCTGTTATCAAGGGGCCTTTTTTCTTCTTATTTTCATTAATCTTTACTAAACAATCATAATTTAGAATAATTACACTGTTAGGGCAATGGGTTATCTTGAATGGAGTCAACTTATATCATTTCTTTCTTTCTTTCCCTCTGTAAAAACGTTTACTTTGCTAGCCCAAAAACACCGAATTAAACAGAAGCTTCTGTTCTCTTTTTTCACTGCTATAATCAAACAACATGTAAAACTATTATATGAAAAGAAAATATTTAAATCTAATATTTCTGTAAAATAATTCTTTATGAAATTGAGCTTAAATAAGAATCCCCGGTTGGCAGTGTTGAGATTCTGTCCAGGCCCAATGAATGAAAACAGAAGCTTTGATTATCTCTCATCAATACTTTAATTAATTATATATATGCAAATGGTTTGATTTGGAAAATTATTATTAATAGGCCCAAAAAAAACAAAAAAAAATAGGAAGAAGAAAGTAAATTTAGACTAGTGGATTTCAGCTAAAAAAGATGCCTCCTTTTTCCACCTTAAGAAATTAGAATAATATTTTTGTTAATAATGGAGAACTGCTAGTAAAAATCCAGTTTCTTGGGTTTAACAAAAGATTTTTCCATTGCAGCCTTTAGCAATTATTTAATTAGGAGTTGTATTATTGGCCTGCCATGGCAGAAAATTTGGATTAAATTATGAGAAAGATGCTTTGAATTTGGTGGGGGAGTTTACTTAATGGGTTAAGTAATGGATGAGCTAAGTTTTAATATTATGTATATATTTAAAGAGGTGAGTAATAGTAATAATGTTCAGGTGACAGCCTTGTTTTCATTGGTTTATAAACCTAACCAATCATTTAGTAAAACCGTGTCTGACATCCAATTCATATTATACTCCTATGACTTTACTAGTTGTCTTCCTTTTTAGCCCCGTTAATTAACCTTAATGGTGAAGGAGTAACTTGTCTGCCATGCAGTGGCGGATCCAGGATTCCGGAGGAAGGGTAGCGTAGTTTTACGTTACTATTAACTCAAAAAAAAATCATAACTACTAAATTCAAAAGGTTACAAAATCCAAATACAACCTTGAAATCAATAATAAAGGAAAATTACACTATTATAGTGTTATCTTTTGGATAATTAAGATCCTAGCTTATGCCTTATAGTTTCCATTTACTTTTCTGATTATTTATTTTCTTAAGCTTGGCAAGATTTAGTGTTGTCTTTTAGGTATATTCTAGAGTTATGATGTTGCCCACATTTTGCATTTTAATCCACTAAAATTAACAAAGAATAGGGTTCATTATCTAGTTATTTTAGGAATAAAAAATTTATTTTATTTTAAGCCATAAACCATCCATCACTACTTTATAGCAGGAGTAGCAACATTAGTTATTTAATTATAATACCTACTTGGTCTTATACTACAAGGAAAGGGAAATAGCTTTTTTTTTTTTTAGGTAAGATGAAGTCCCTTGCAAGGAAGAGGGGAAATTGGGGATCCATCCTTGCAAGGGGTGAGACTCGATCCCAGGATCTTTAACGGAAAGGGAAATAGCTTGGCAAACTCTAAAAGTTTACCTTAAAATCCAATTAATAGTATATTCCTCCAAGACAAAACAAGAAGAAAAGCTACAGAAATGAAACAATGAAACCGAAAAACAAACAGCAGATCTGAATTAAAATAGAAAGCAAAAACACACTATCCAAACACACTACTTTATCAGTCATCGCAACGGCCATCAATCGCACCCCATAGCAGGCACCATCCTAGGCCAAGCAACACCCCCATCAGAAAATATAAAAAGATCCCACACCAGTTTTGCGACCGAACTAGCGGTAGCTAATGCTATTTGCACCGCTCAAAGCGGTAGCTAAATTTTTTGCGACCAAGAAGCGGTAGCTAAACTAATTTTTCTTTCAAATAATTTTAGGGGTAGCATGTGCTACCCCTTGTTACCAAGAGGCTCCGCCACTGCTGCCATGCATGTAACTTGTTGGACATCCAAAGTTTTAAGGATATCTTTGGGGATATTATGAAGAAAATAAGCATGGAGCTATAATGAAGAAAATAGGTAGGGACATGATGCAGATTTCTAATGTAGTCCAATTGTAATTAGGGAAATTGTTCGTTACTTTTTCACACGTCTTGGTACACCTTTCTTCAACGTTACTTATTAAAGCGCGTCTCTTCTTATATTGTTATAAGCTTTATTTAGGTCAATTAAAATCATGTGCAAATCCTTATCCTTGTCCAGTATTATTTCATCTTCCGCCTCACACAATGAACGACTTCTATAGTGGACTATCCCAATGGAAATCGAAGTTGGTTTTTCGAAAGGCTCGTACATCTCCTTGGAATCCAATTACTCTCTCACATAGTTTTGTTCCTCGATATAAGCAGTCTTGGACATCTATTCGGTTTCTATAAATTGGTATCAAGGTATTTTCTCATATATTGTTTAACTTCTAAATCTTGTTGAATTATTTTGTTAGCCAATTAATACTTACCTTTCCTAGGCATCTTCTAACCTCGATAAGAAAGCTATATATTTGTGCTAGTTGCTTTCTTTAATGCTTTTTCTAGCTCTATTTTGTTAACTATTAGCAAATTATTCTAATTCACTTCCCTCTCCTCAATAGATATGTCTCTCCTAACATTCACTTGACTTCCATTAAACAATTCATTTAATTATATTTCCATCTATCCTCAATCTCTTTATCTTGGACTAGGATCTTTTGGTTTTTTCCTTCACACGTTTCACCACTGATAGACCCTTAGCTTGTTCAAAACTTGTCTTTTTTTAGCTATCTTATAGATTTCTCTTTCATCCTCCCTCGACTATACATTTTTGTATATCCCATGATATACTTTTGACTTTACTTGTAGGACGAATACTTCCGTCATGACCTTAACGTCCTTCAATTTTGCAAACATTCCTTCATGCGCTTTCCCAAGGTCAAATAGTATTTTTCTTTTCTCCTTAACCATTGCTTTTACGTTCTCATTCCACCATGTTGTGTACCTGTGCATTATTGTTATACTTTTTGGTTCTCCTAGGACACTTTTCGCTACTCTAGAAATAATGTCACCTTTATCCAAGTTGATTCATGGTCCTCCTTTGAGTTTCAATTGGCTTCTTTAACCACCTTATTGGTGTAAACTTTAGCATTTTCTTCTTGAACTCCTGTTAAAAGTATAGTGTTTTCAAGGCTAAACTCAAGAACAAAATAACAAGCTTGACAAAGGAATAAGAATTTGGTTTATTGTGGCAATTTGGAACAACTGAGTTGAACACGATAAATGGTGCAGCTAGGGTGCTCAATTGTATTCGTCGTTCCGTTCCCCGAGGTTAACACATCATTCTCACACAAAGGCACTTCTGGGTGAGAGGTTGGAGTCACATAATTTTATGCTAAAAAATGAAGGAAATGTGTTTAGCTCTTTTGTGCAAATGTAAAAGTTCAATTAAATTTTGATAGATGAAAATCAGAATATATAGAAGAAAAGATGTAACCTCTTATATGATACGCAAGAGAAAGAATTAAAGAGAAAGGAATCTAAGATATTGACTCAAGGTTATCAACAACTTGTAACCCCCAAATCAAGAATATAACACCATCAATGATCAAATATATCGGTTACAACAGCCAAATGGGAGAAATCCAACGAATAAAACTTTAGTTGATGCTTGACATAAAAATTACACAACATACTCTGCACCCATACCGCGGCTTGTCGTAGTGTACCTGCCGACTATACTAGTCAAGCAATAGAAATACAATGCAATAGATCAAATAGTAATAGATATATAATGCAAAAAATAGTCATTACACCAACAACTCCATCTTATTCTTTTTTTTTGGTAAGTAAGTAAGTAAGTATTCCAAAAAAACAGTAATCAACCTAAATCCTTCAAATGAGAAGGATTAGAAACTAACCATGCCAGAAGAGGCCTAACCATCATTTACAAGCTTTCCTGCCATGCACAATCTCTAGTGCTCCATTTACTGGACTTACAAAAAGTAATCCTATGTTTAACTATAAATTTTTTATCTTTAACTAGTATACGATCGATGTTATTTACTTTCAGAAGCCAATAAGCTTCATTCCTTGTCTTCCGCACCTGGTAAGTAGCAGCTGCTAACACCAGGAACATAATTTGTTTCCTGACCTTGGATCCTGTATATCCCCTTCTGATCCAATTGAACCATTGAAGAAGGTTCCTTCTTTTGAAGCTAATCCCAATCCATTCAAGCAACTGAGTGAGGAGTTGCTTACTAAATATACACTCAAAGAACAGATGTTCATGAGCTTTATACCAATCCTACCTAAGCAGCATATGCTATCTGGACTGACTTGGTATTCATATAGCATGTCTTTTGTTCTTAGCTTATTCGGAATGCCTAAACAAGCAATAAATCTATGCTTAGGTAGACTCATTCTATCACTAGTAGAATAATTGCTTATTGCTGCGGTCATTAAATGGCCTATTGCGGCGGTTTTGGCCGCGCAGCAATAAAGGGCGCTACCTATTGCTGCGGTTTTTGACCGCAGCAATAGGGTAACATATTGCTGCGGTTTTGGGTAAAAACCGCAGCAATAGGTACAGGTAAAAAAAGAAATTTTTTTTTTTTTTTTGAAATTCTGGCAATTTTAAATCAACTCCAATAACTAGAATATTGTTGTATGGCAATTTTTTAAATGAAGATACGAAAATAGATCTACAGTCGACGGCGACGAGTGAGGGTTGAGGAACGACCCACGAGTTAATCAAATGAGGATTTTATTAAAAATAAAGATAATTACAATCTAATACTAGAATTTAATACTATAATTACATCCTAATTCAAATCTAATACTACAATTTATAACAAAATTCTAACAAGATTCATGAACCCAAATCCTAATTAAAATTACATCCTAATTAAAATCTTGAACACATATCGGCCCATGCCGAACCCCCACCACCGGGACGAGCCACCGCACCGAACTCTGGATCTACACCTGTATATACCAAAAAACCATGAATGAATCAGTTTTTGCAAGTGGTGCAAACCACCCCCAACCCAAACACCCCACTAACCCCCACCGACCCAAACTACCCAACCCAAACACCCCACCACCCCCACCGATCCAAACCGACTAAACTAAACAACCCACCACCACCACCGATCCAAACCACCCCAACCCGAACACCCCACCACCCACACCGACCCAAACCACCCAACCCAAACAACCCGGGCGCTCCACCGACCCAAACCACCCCCAATCCAAACACCTCACCAACCCCCACCGACCCAAACAACCCACATCCCAGATCCAACCCACCCACCCAAATAAAAAAAAAGTTAAAAACCCAAATTCATAACCCATTACCCATACCCAGAACCCAGAAATGAACCCAGACCCATAACCCCGAAGACGAAAAAAATGAAAAAAAAAACGAAAAACAAAAAATCAGAAGTAAAAAACTTGGAAATTTGAGAAACGAAATCAGACAAAAAAAAAAAAAACCGAAAAACTCGAACGGTCGACGGCGAATCGGCGAGCGACCTTGCGACGCCGTTAATTTCGAACGGTCGGCCAGGCGTGATTGAGCCGTTGATTTCGAACGGTCGACCAGGCGTGATTGAGAGGAAGAGAGAATATGAGGGGAGGAGAGAGAGAAGATGAGGGGGAGGCGTGAAACCGATGAGAGGAAGAGAGAGAGGAGAGAGAGAGTGAGAGGAAACCCTAGCTGGGTAAATGAGAGAAATAAACGCACCAATTCTACGTGGTCCCTTTTATTATAATTTTAAAAGCCTATTGCTGCGGTTTTGTATAGGAACCGCAGCAATAGGTTCAAATAATATTTTTTTATATTATTTTAATATATTCTTTGCGGTTCTTACCGAAACCGCAAAGAATATATATGGTCAAATAGTCAAAAATTTTCAAAAAAAAATCCGTTGAAACCATATTGCTTTGCGGTTTTCGGCCAAAACCGCAAAGCAATATGTTTATTTTTTTTTTTCCTTTTCTTTTTACGTGATATATTGCTGCGTATGAGTAAAACCGCAGCAATATCACCGCAGCAATAAACAATTATTCTACTAGTGTATTCTAGATACCCTTTGTCCAGTGCACAACAGATTTGTCATCAAATAGCAAGTCATGGACTTTACTAATTGAGTAATTACTATGAACAGTCCATTGGTACATTCCAATCTGAACCATTTTATTTTTCACCTTACACAGATACTTAACAACCCAGCTTTCTCCTGGCAACCAATATGCCAAATCAATTTGCCCACAACTACTTTGTTCCACACCTTGATGTTTCTAAAACCCAAACCACCCACTTTTTTTTAGTACAAACATTATCCCATTTGATATACCCTGCCTTCTCACTCTCTGTCTTGCTACTCCATAGGAAATGTCTTCAAATTGCATTGATTTTGTCCATACCAGCACATGGTAAAATGAACACTTGAGCCCAATAATTGTGCACACTCAGCAGAACTGAATTTATGAGTTGTGCCCTACCAGCAAAAGACATATGTCTTGTACTCCATAATCTAATTCTTGAGGTCATCTTATCCACCAAAGCTTCACAATCAGTAGCCTTCAGCTTTTTGGAACTTATTGACACTCCAAGATATCTGAAAGGAAGATTTGAAAGCCTGAAAACTGTTTTACTCTTGTTATCTCACATCTTCCATGGCTGTGCAGTAGAGAGCTGATTTACTCTTATTTGCTTGTAACCCTGAAGTTTCAGTGAACAATTTAAGGTCTTGTAGTAAGAGATAAGCTGGTTTTGCTTCACCCTTGCATAACAGCAACAAGTCATCTGCAAAACAAAGGTGATTCACCTCCAAGCTAGCACAAGCTGTGAAGTACTTGAACTCTTGAATCTCTCCTATATATGCTAGAGTCCTCGTCAAATAATCCATACACAAAACAAAGAGCAGAGGGGACATGGAATCCCCCTGCCTGAGCCCTCTTTTTGCAGCAACAAATTGAATCTAGGGGTAGAGATACACTCTATGATACAGCTTATGAAATGACTGTGAAACTGCATAACCTTCAAAAGATCATGTACAAAGCTCCATTCAATCGAGTCATAGGCTTTCCTGAGATCCACCTTCATAAGCATACCTTTGACTTGATTTCTAGATCTGCCAAACCTTTTCACAAGATCCTGGCATAGTAGAATATTACTAATAATACTCCTACCATTGATGAAAGCACCTTGATTCTGTGACACAACTTCTGGGAGAACTTTACTCAGCCTTTGAACATATCAACTTAGTTATGGTCTTATACAGCACAGAGCAACATGCTATTGGTCTAAAATCTCCCACCGAAGCAGGACATTTGACCTTTGGTATTAATGTAATAGCTGTGACATTGATCTCTTTTAATAATCTACCAGTTCTAAAGAATCTTGAACTGCTGCAATAACATCTTGACCAATAATACTCCAGCATTGTTTAAAAAAACAACTGGAATGGCCATCTATTCCTGGTGACTTGTAATCAGGTATAGAAAACACAGCCTTCTTTATTTCATCAGCATTAAAGCTTTAAGTTAACTCTTGATGTTGTACTTCAGTGAGAATACTCCCTTTTGCCACGATAGCAGGTTCCACTTTTCTCATAATACTATCACTACCAAGGACAGAGTAATAAAATTCTAAGAAAGCTTCCACCACTTCAGAAGAATTATTAGCCCAAGACCCATCTTCTCTTCTAATAGTGTTTATTTTGTTTTGTATTCTTCTCAGTTTGATGCTTTGATAAAATGTTTTGTATTATCATCACCTTCATTCAACCATCTCACCTTGTCTTTTTGGCTTAGAAATTGAGAATAATTTCTATGAGCCACTCTGTAATCTTCTCTAGCCATCTTCTCCTGCTGCCTTAACTCACAATCATCAAGTCTGTCATGCATTGCTTTTTGGGCTAAAAGCATTTTATTATAATTGAGAGTATACTGCTCAGACAAATCACCAACTGAGTTGCATTCAGAATCTTCAAATCCTTCTTCAAGAGTTTAAGCTTACTCACAACTTGAAACATCTTTGTTCCTGGAATTTGCTGTTGCCAAATATGGGAAACAATACTGTGAAATCCTTCAGCCTTACACCACATATTAAATAATCTAAATGGTTTTTTCTTTGCCCCATTAACAAAAGATCTGATGAGCAATGGGCAATGATCATATTCTCCTTCAGGGAGAATAATTACTTCAGTAAAAGGCCAATAATTGACCAAGCTTCATTACCCATGACTCTATCTAACTTGTAAAAGACTCTATCAACCCCTTCTTGTTTATTTTTCCATGTGTAGTATTGACCACAAGCCTTAATCTCCATCATCCTGCACCAGCTCATGCAATCCTTCATATCTTCAATTTCTCTTTCCCTGACAGGTTGACCAATTCTATCTTCCATACACATAATGGCATTAAAATCTCCAAGAATGATCCATGGTTTGTCAAAACTAGCATGATTCCTCAGCTCATTCCACCGTGTTGTTCTACCTTTTCTATCATCCAGACCATAGACAAAGGTGCAATTGAACTTCTTTGCTCCATTGATAACTTCAATTTCAGTGTGGATAAGCTGACTAGTACAGTTATGAACATTAACAATCAGAGCAGTTGGATACCACCCTAACATAATCCTGCCATTTCCATGCCATTGATTATTTGTAGTAATACACCAACCTGGGTAAATTGTAAGATAAAACTCACCAAGTGAATGAGCTTTTATCTTAGTCTCAAGGAGACTAAACAACCTAACATTGTGAGTCCTTATAAAATTCCTCACTTTAATTTGTTTTTTCTTTTTGTTTAGTCCCCTTACCTTCCAACAGAGCAGATTATCCATCCATGGTAGGAGGCTCCCCCTCCTCACCATGATCAACTTCTTCCTGGACTAAGCTAGGCTCATCCAACTTGTCCATTTTTTCTCCTATTTCATCCAAAACAGCAAAAGCATTATCCAGCACAACTGGTTGTGGATCTTGATTAACAGTAGCTGTTTTCCTACTCACCATTTGAAAACCTTCTGCATCCTTCTGCCCCTCCTTTTTCCTCCTTTTTCTTTGGCACCCATTTCTAATGCACTTTTTCTTGTTTCTTTTGCTTATAATCAAGCACAGAATGGCCTATTCCACTACACTGGTCACATTTAATAGGCTTACATTCATACTTCACAGCCTGTTTCATCGTTATCCCTTTTTCATTTTCAAATACTATATGCTCTAGAAAATCTTGATTCACCTGTGCTTCAACCATAAATCTTGCATATAGTAACCTATCCTTATTAATTGTTGCCTGATTAAGTTTAATGGTCTTCCCAATTCCTGCCACTAATTTGAACAAGCACTTCTCTCCCTAATATTTTAGGTATAAAGCAGGTAATTGTATCCACATTGGTTCAGTCTTTAAGTCCTCCTTATGAAAATCCATATCTGAATTCCATGATTTCACAATAAGTGGTTTCTTATCAAAGAATTGAAACCCCTCATTCAGAATGACATCTCTTTGTTCAACATTACAAAATCTTACAATAAAAATTCCCTTATTAACAACAACTACTTTCTCTAACCCTTTTTCCCCAAATTCTCCTGAGGTAACCATCCATCACGGGAAATGGAGGATTAGCTCCCAAAACATAGCATACCATAGACGAATTCCAATACTCAATTTCACCCTGAACATCCTTTAATTCAATTTTAATGGCAAATTCTCCAGGTTCACCATATGAATTAGCCACTTGTGATTGCACTTTCTCAAATTCAGGCAGTAATTTGCGAGATTAAAAATTACCTCCCTCCATAGAATCCAGTCGATTCGATTATGTGTCTTCTTCATGATTGACAACCATTCTGATAGTTGTGCTTTCTCTGTCGATTGATTCTGCAACTCCTTCAATGAACTTCGAGGTGATAATGGATCATCTATCACGGGGGTTTGAATCACCATTGTTTCGATTCCGTAAAGTTCCGCCAAGGTTTTGTGTTTACGTCCAAAGAATTGGACTCGTAGGTCCTTTCAGCTTCTCCAAATTTCTTCGCTTTTGCCTTTGATTTTCCTGCCATGGCGACATCACAGTTTAAGAGGGGGTTCTCTTATCCTACGCCGAGAGAAAACTTAGGCGCGAAAAAAAGTTTACAAGATCTTAATTTCTGAAAAGTTCAACTTTTTCCATCCATCTTATTCTTGGCTCACTTAGACATATATATATTCCTTCTTAAACTTGCATTTTTGTGAACATTTAACGTTAAAAATCTATGTTGAGTATCTAGACTCTCCTTTGTAATAACCTTATAGTTAAGGAAACTATGGCATCTGTATGCCTGAAATGTATTCATGTTGCATTCGCGCCGATTTCATAGGTCATCAAGTGTATATCCCTCTTTAGTCAAGATTAAGTCATATGCAAAATCTAAGATGGTTTCTCCTCTTCATTCCCTCTTCCATATCCAAAGCCTCCATACATTATATTACTCTCGAAACTGTTAATGCAACTTACCCCCCGCATGTCCATTTAGATCTCCACCAATAAACGGTCTTTTTCTATGAGGGATACCTTGTAACACTATATCTTTTTGTTTTCAGGTGAAAAATAGCAACCAATTACATAGATAGATTTAGAGTCTTACAATCCGAAATTAAATGTTGCATAGAATAACTAGGGGTGGGGAAAATCCTAGTTACAACACATTCTAACTGCATAGTTCTACAAGCATTTGCTAATACATCCGCTGTTTTGTTGAAGCTTCTACCACATTATGTACCTAATCAACACGTTCGAGTACCTCTTGCGCCACTGCCTGCACGTGTGCACCATATTGGATTGTACCACTATATATAATTCCTCCAAAACTAACAGTTGAGAGTTTCTTCTACACCAACTTGAGGAGTATAACTGTATAAGCACCAACAGTTTGCAGAATCTCTTTATCGCATATGATATTTACTTTCATGATCCTATCACCTTTTTCACATATTGGACTCAACTATATCCTTAAGTAGCCTATCCTTCTTGGTTTCTACTCTTATCTTGTCTCGAGTACCACAACTTATACACAAGGCCTGATGCGTCTACCAATTCTCCTATCCAATTGATTTCTTGGACATATACTCTCTTTTTCACTTCTATCAACTCTACTAACATCCCATGAAATAATATCATAATAGTTTATACTCATGAAAGTGCCTAATTAGATTTACTCTGGTTATCATCTTGTTGAAGCTATGATGTATAGCGCACACATGTGAGTGTCCCACATTGATAAAAAAAAAAAAGATGAGTTCACCTGATAAGGCAAAGGCAGTGGAGTATCCAGGAATCCTACCATATGGGTTCGGAGCCGGACAAAAAATAAACTACATTTATTTACTTAAAAAATTCAATACGTCATCCGTTTCTTTTTAAATGCAATAAATACACTTTTACGCATCCCGAGATATTATTTTGACCACAAATATCTATAATTACATATAAGTAAAAATTATAAAAATTGTATATTATGAAAGTATGTCACGAGACAAATCTAACAAGATCCCGCTTGACTATGTTTTTCATTATATACAAATCACAAATCTTAGTCAAAGTGATAAATGTAAATAGTGAAAAAGTGCATTTATTGCATATAAAAATAATGGGAGGAAGTACATTAATTAAAATATAAAATTACAATAGCCACGATAAGAATAAAAATTAACACATTGCTCAAATGATTATGGTAGTGGACTGTTCAGGCAGTGGGCTTTCTTAGGGTTTGGTTGGAAAGTGGAGAAATTAAATGAGTGTTGTCTACTTGTCTATTGGAGGCAGTAAAGAATAAGGGTAATGTTTTAAATTTAAATAAAACAAAAAAGGAAAAAAAAAGAGAATTTTGGCTTGTGTGGGAGTCGATCCCGCGTCCGCCTCAAAGTCATTGAATTCCGCTGAAGCCCAAAACCACCACGCCATTTTAGCTTTCGTGTTTCTTTTTACACGCAAAAAATATATAACTAATTGCTAAAAAAAATGTATTTAGAAAAAAAAAAGAAAAACTGCACAATTTTTTTCCAAAAATCATTGGGTTCAATTGAACCCAGTGAACCCATAGTAAATCCGCCCCTGGGCAAAGGGAATACTCTCTTATTGGCATATGGTTTTAAAGTGAAATCTCCTTAATCTTGTGAAATGGACTATCTCTGTCTTATAGTGGGTGTCGCCCAGGCCTATATTTAACACATCTACCGCAACTTTCCTCCCATATCTAGACTTAAGATTATTATTGTGAATAGGTACTGATTGAATCATTGGAACCGTTTTCTTTCCCAACCATAAAAAATTGGTTTCCTTTCTAATTGGAGTATTATATTTACCCACTCCTGTGATATATCCGCGTTTCCTAGTTACATCCTTCTCTCTTGTATAGTAGAGGCGTGAGTGGCCTGGTATATGTGTGGTCGTCTTCTAAATGGAGTAATATATTTGCCCACTGATTAGAATTATGATGTATCGACGTTGCCTTGTTAACTTGTGGTTTCAATTCCTTTTATTCATTGCAAAAAGATTGCCATAGTTTGTTTTGTTACGCCAGAGACCTTGAATACAGTGATAGTCCCAACAACAATTGAATAAAAAGGGAAAACAAAAATTATTATTAAAAAATCCTTTCTTCTTTTCTTAAGTTAGCTACAACATTTGCTACCTGTTAAATCTTAGAGGTCAAACATTATATAAAATTTACCATATAATTTTTATTGGTTATTTTTGTTCTTCCTGTTTGCTTTCTCATTTTTAATTTGCCAATACACATTTTAGATCATTAATATATGTTATTACATATTATTAAAAAATTTAAAAGTTTGATATTAATATAGTCATTGAGACAAATAAAAAAACACCACATAAGCTCGTCTAATTAACAAAGGAAATAATTTAAAAGATTCTCGTCAATTCTAAATAATGTCAAGATATCATATAGGATGTACAAAAAGACGAAGTATAAACTACCTTTATTTAGTTTTAATTGCAACCTTTAGGCTTTAACTCTTATATTATTCATAACTAATCTTCTTGACCATACTTTTTTTTAGAAAAATATGTTAAAAAATATATTAATTTATATCAATGCATATCTTCGAAGTTTCAATCTTTTCTGTTTTGAACTAAACATATTATTATAATTATAGATTTATAATTACTAATCATCATAATTGTTTATTAAAGATTATAAAACTCAAAGTGTTATATATTAAAAAGAAACGGCGAAATTTAGAATAGTATATATATGACAATATAAGATTTTATTTGATTTAATTATTATATGTATTATCAAAATATCAACTTTTTATAAATTTTTAATGATACGTAATTATAATTATATAAACTTTAAATTTTTATAATCATAAATATACGAACCACTTAATTAATAAATGAAGGAATATAACTTGATCGTTAAATTATCCTTCAATTATTCCATAGGCGTGTAATTAATTTTTGCTGATATAGAACTAGAACCCTAGAAGCACGTATTATCACTACTTTGGACTCAGCCAACATTATTTTTTTCTTATTCTTTTTTGGGCCTTCACCTTCTTTTCTTTTTTTAGCTTAAATTTTTTCCAAAACAACATTTCGAATTGTCTTTTTCTTGTTAGAGTATGTTTAGCTTCAAAATCAAAAACCATTAGTCAGGCAGCCCACTGAATGAGAGAAATGATTAACAGTAGTCGAGAAAACCTAAACCAGCCGGCTGTAAAGTTTAATTTTAAACTGCCAAAGTAATACTTTTTATAGAAAGTATATGTATTGCTTCAATAAAAAAACTAATATGAGACCCTGCGCACACTAACTTAGTGTGCGCACCTTATCCATCTCACGTGAGTTTTAATGATTAAACTTTTCCGTTTTGCGCGTTCAGTCTTCCGCTCTTTTCTCTCTCCTGATAACTTCTCTCTCCTCTGATAACTTCACTCTCCTGATAGTGTATTTTTAAATAATATAGTGTATTTTGAAATAATATAGTGTATTTTAAAATGATATAGTGTATTTTAAAATGATAGTATTTTACTGAGTTTTTTGGCATGATAGTGTTGCATGTTATAGTGTATATTGACATGATATAGTGTATTTTGAAATGATATAGTGTATTTTGACATGATAGTGTTTTGCTGTGTTTTTTGACATGATAGTGTTGCATGATATAGTGTGTTTTGACATGATATAGTGTATTTTGAAATGTTATAGTGTAGTTTATTTGTATATTACACAAAATTATCATAATCGATCGTTATAGTGTTTGACATGATAGTGTATTTTGACATGATATAGTGTATTTTAAAATGATATAGTGTATGTTTGTTCTGAACAACTGTTTTTGTTAAAATTTTAGGGCGAGAGAATCTTATTGAAGAGAGAGAAAATCGTGCGGATTCTGAAAAGCGGGAGTGATTAGTTTGTAGTGGGGCACGTGTCTAGGCCTGGTCCACACTATTTTTAATGTGAACCAAATCCACGCAAGATGGATTGTTGCTTCAAAGAGCTTATTTGGCAAAATGTAATTCCTCCATTTGATATTATTTGCATCATTTCCTTTTACGCAAGGATCAAGGTGAGGAGAGAGATAGAACAGGATAAAAAAAACTCTATGTGCTAGGAGAGAGAAAGAGAGAATATATTGTCAAAAATAAAAATTAAATATTGTAAGTAATAAAAAAATGTCAGAAGTAAACACGCGTCTAACCATTGAGTTATTAGGTATAACAAAACTCTTAAAAAATTCTCCAAAGGTTAAAAGAAAGAAGGAATATTTATCTTTGTAGAAGGCTTGGGACATGACAAATACCTACTATATATGGTTGGGATTTGGGAAGAGGCCAAGAGCACGCAGTAAAGTTTGAAAATTTTCAGATTTTATTAGATTATCTCCAAGCTAGCTTGCTGCAGGATGATTAGCATAAGTTGCTATTTGCCTGTGTAACTACTAGCCAGTGGCGGACCCAGGAATTTGAATATGGGGGTACGGACGAACAACAAACGCAGTCGGTGTGGAAAAAAGTTTACAAAAATTGTTCAACACATAAGTATAGATAACTAAAATCAAGATGATCACTTCAATTTAGAGCAAGAGTAGTTCTCGCCATAACAGATGATAGAAAAAAGTCGGCAATTCAGGTACAAGAAAGGTTACACAACATAGATAACATAGTAATATATCCAAGATACTAGACCAGTCAAAAAAATTCCTATTATAAAGTTTAGACTTAGTCATCTAATATGCTACCTCTCGTAGGTTCGTTACTATGTTATCTATGTTTATCGTATAGAAAACGAAATTAATCAAAAACAAACAACTTCAATATATTCTAATAATTAGATCTAACAATATAGAACACTATACATTATCACAACCATGAACACAACAAATAACTAGCAATTTTAGCGATAAAATACAGCAAAATCTTAGAAAAAACAGAACAATTACATAATCGAACTAAGCAGAAAACCTCTAAAATTCATGAAAGAACAAAACTTTAACATAAAACCAATCAAATAAAAAAAATAAACTAAAATCAGATCTAATTGAAGAGCAAAAAAAAAAGCAGCAAAAACGATGCAATAAGCAAACTAATTAATCAACAATGTCCAAATTCAACAATTTACATCTAAATATTCAATTAATCAAAGAATCTAACATATATAAACTTATAAAAGTTGAAAAATACGAAATTAAAACACAAAAGTTCGAATCTAAGACTTACCGTAATACCGTTACTGGTTCGGTGGTTCCGCCGCGAAGCGCGAAGTCTGCCAGTCTGGGCGTCCGTGTCTGGGTCGCGAAGTCGAGCTGTGGTCGGCGGTCGGCGCTCCTCACTAGTTTGAGTAGTTCAGTGCGTTGGTGTTCAGTTGAGTGAGAGAGAGAGGAGAGAGGAGAGAGGAGAGAGGAGAGGAGAGAGGAGAGAGGAGAGAGAGAAGCGTGAAATCCTGAGAGGGAGAGAATGAATCGCGTGCGTGATTCCAGCGTGCGTGAATTGAGATTCCAGCCTTTTTTTTTTTTTTTTTTTTTTTTAGCGATTTTTTGAATTTGGGGAATGCACTTGCACCCCCACGTACTCTCTCAGGTCCGTCACTGCTGCTAGCTGTTAAGATTCAAGAGTTAGTGTAGTCAAATCCTAAGATACATAGAATTACACGTGAAACAAAATGGACCGCAATTCCAATTTATGATCAGTTTTTATTTTTACAACAATTTATGGTCAGTTTTATCTTTAACGAACTTGCATGAGGCAGCTAAATTTGGCGTTTGCAGCTTCTACTTCATAGCCCACCCTTAACCTAAGTATAGAAACATTTTGACTGGGGGAAGTGGACACTTGGCCGAGTCAAATTATGTTTGATAAGCATTGAGTTAATATGATTGTTTGGCAGGATTATATGATGATGATGTAGAAGTTCATTTGAGTTAGTTGTGGCATTGTCCTTTACGTAGAAAACGAGGATATTGTTTTGCAAACATATTCCATATAACAGAATCACAAATTTTTGGGTGTAACTGTTACACTATAATTTATGGTGTAATAACCCACAAACCACCGCTTCTTTTATAAAAAATAAAACTCAAATGACATGATTTAAATGACATGAGATTCATGCCATTATTTGTATACTCCATGTCATTCTTGTTGAATTTTATGTCATTATACATATTACACTATAAGTTACGTTGTAACATGTTACATCCAAGACGCACTGTAATAGAATTGTGTCATTCTTTGATCAGCTCCTCAATATGTAATCATCAATTTACCATCACTAAGCTTAGCTAAGGTTTTGTTAGTACAATTTTACCATCACTAAGCTTAGCTAAGGTTTTGTTAGTACAATTGGGGATGGTTAGTATTTAGGGAAGAACAATTGGGGATATGTGACTAATTCTATGTGATATTTTGGGGTAATAATGTGGAAAGATTAACAACAAATAAGTGGATATAAGAATTAAAGAGTTGCTCAAATGTAAACACTAAAACACACTTATATTATTTAGTGATAGAACACTCTTACATGAAATTGATCAACTCACTCTTTAACAATTTCTCTCCACTCACAAACTAGCTCTCGTAATACTAATACTTAGTATTACTACTTCACAACTCACAAGGCTGGGCACATCTCAACAAAGGCAATACCTCACCTATATATACTACTCCAATACACTATTGATTTTGCAGCTTTCACATTGTATAGTTCTTTATTTGTCAAAGTCTTTGAGCTATGCTCCTAGAGGGTAATATAGGTGGCTTGATTTTTTCATCCAAGCATTAAATGGTAGCAACAAATCTTTTACCAAAGAGAAGAGAGTGGACGGTGATGTTTAACACTCCCCCTCAACGGCTACTCACTCTCAGAGTTAGTCTAGAGGTCATACCAAGTTGTTTACGGAACTTTTCGAACTTTGGTCCTCCAAGACCCTTTGTGAATATATCTGCAACCTGGTCTTCCGTATTCACTTGTTCAAGTTCAATCTCACCCCGTAGAACCACACACATTCTTGTGTTGCCATAGCCGCTGCTCGATATTCTGCTTCTGTACTTGACAATGACACTGTTGGTTGTCTCTTACTACACCAAGAGGCTACTCCAGAACCCATATTGAACACATAACCAGTAGTTGACCGACGTGTGTCAAGATCTCCAGCATAGTCAGCATCACAATATCCGACAACTTTAAACTCTTTATCGTTGCGGTACAGGATTCCGTAGTCAATGGTCCTTTTTACGTACCTCAATATCCGTCGTACTGCCTCCAGGTGACGTTTCATCGGTTTTTGCATAAACCGACTAATCACACTCACTACATAAGCAATATCTGGTCTGGAAAATGTGAGATAGATAAGACTTCCCACCAATTGTCTATACATTGTCACGTCTTCTAGATCCTTGCCTTCGACTGAACGTAACCTTGTATTAACCTCCATTGGAGTTGACATTGACTTGCAATCGACCATCCCATATTTTTCTAGAAGATCATGGGCATATTTCTGTTGGCATAGAAATATCCCATCCTTAGCCTGCTCCACTTCAAGACCAAGAAAATGTTTTAATTCTCCAAGCTCCTTCATTTGAAAACGTACTGAAAGATTAGCTCTTGTTTGTTGAATCTCCTCTTCAAAATCTCCTGTGATGATAAGATCATCCACATATACAAGAACTATTGCCAACTTTCCATTTTGAGCTTTCATAAATAAGCTCGAATCGACTAGTGCTCTGAGAATAACCACTCTGTAACAAAAACTCCGCTATCTTTCCATACCAGGCACGTGGTGCCTGCTTCAAGCCATAAAGCGCCTTCTTCAACTTGCATACATAGTGTGGATAAGACTGAATCTCGAACCCCTTAGGTTGATCCATGTAGATGTCTCTATCCAACTCACCATGTAGAAATGCATTTTTGACGTCCATCTGCCAGAGCTTCCAAGAATTACTAGCTGCAAGTGCTAGTAAAACACGAACTGTAGTAATATTGGCAACTGGACTAAACGTTTCATCGTAGTGTAGCCCATATTGCTGAGAAAATCCTCGAGCTACCAGTCGTGCCTTGTACCTTTCAATGGTACCATCAGGTCTAGTCTTCATTTTGTATACCCATTTGCAAGAAATAGGTTGAACTTCTCGAGGCTTTGGCACTAACTCCCAAGTCTCGTTCTGGTGCAGAGCTTGAATTTCTTCTTCCATGGCTTTTCTCCAATCTCTGCTTCGAGCTGCCTCAACATAGCTACTTGGCTCTTTTATATCCTCAACCATTGCAGCATTTGCATATCTTGGATTTGGCTTTCTGTGCCTTGTAGACCTACGTAGTGCTAGGTGAGGTTCTTCTTCTTCAAAATCTTCAGTTTGACTTGGCCTTTCTTCTTCAGTATTTCTATGATGTGCTCCTGTTTGCCATGGACTTTTCTCTTTTTCTATTGATGTTGGTTGAGATATCTCAATCTCAAGACTACCACCATCTTGACTAGACTGACCTTCATCTTTCTCATCTATCTTTTCTTGAGGCTTTTCCTCGATCTCCTTCGAGTCTGGCAATAATACCGCTTGTGGTGACCACTAAGATGATGCTTCATCAAACACCACATTTCGTGACACGTGACATTTATCAGTTGTTGGATCACAACACCTCCAACCTTTCCTCTGATCATCGTATCCCACAAAGATACAACGAATAGCCTTTTTATCAAACTTGCTACGCATATGCTCAGGAACAAAGACGTAGCATACACATCCGAAAACTCGGAAATGACTCACAGCTGGCTTCATCTTTCTTAGCTTCTCAAATGGTGAGACAAAATCTAGTCTCGCCTGAGGTAATCGATTTGTCACATGTGTCGCCGTTTTCATACACTCGACCCAAAAAACGTGGTGGTACGTTCTTGGCATGTAACACGCTCCCCGCATGTCTCAAAGAAGATGCCGATTCTTTCTTTCACCTTACTCCATTTTGTTGTGGAGTATTTGGACAAGTGAGTTGGCGTCGGATCTTGCAATCTAGCAAGTATTGGGAGAATTCTCTGGATGTATACTCTCCTCCATTGTCGGTACGTAGACAATGAATTTTGCCGCCAACTTCTTTTCTCTCTTGTTTCCTTAAACGACTTAAACTTGCCAAATGCTTCGATTTCTCCTTCATGAAATCGACCCAAACATACCTTGAAAAATCGTCAATGAAAGTGATCATGTAGCGTAAGCCACTCACCGAATGTTGCTTTCTTGGACCAAACACATCCGAGTGAACCAACTCCAAAGGTTCCTTCGATTTGAACTTTGAATCATCATACTGGAAGTTGATGTGCTTTACCAAATTGACATCCAAACGCAAACTATATCTTCCTTGACATCTAGTTGAGGAAGACCCTTGAGCATCGACTTCTTCATCATCACCTTGAGCTTGTTGTAGCTCACGTGACCCAAGCGTGCATGCCATAAATCAGCTGTCTCATTTTTCCTCGCCTTATCTACATATGCCGTTTGAGAAGACATCACGTAGACTGATTCAAGACGTCGTCCCTCCAAGATAGGAGAATAATTTCCTTCCATCGTCTTGTACACCTTTACGTCACGAGGGCCGAAAACAACATGGTTTTCGGATGTCGTCAGTTGTGAAACTGACAACAGATTCTTTGTCATACCAGGAACATGGTAGACATTATCGAGCTGAACTTGCTTGTTGCTAAATCGTGGAATCACGACTGCCTTGCCAATATGGGTTATTGGCAATTCTGAGTTGTTTGCTGTTATCACAACTCGACCACGCTTGTACTCGGACATGCTCAGAAATTTTTCTTTGTCTCCAGTCATGTGATTGGAGCAACCAGAATCGATGATCCAATCATCTTTATAATTGATCATCTTGTCGTTGACAACGACAAGTGCAGCTTCCTCTGGTTCTTTGCTGCTGGGCGACGCTACCTCCATGTCGAAGATTTGCTCCTCTTCAACTGTGTAGGATGCTTGTACATCCCACTCGACTTCACTTTGGCTTTCATGCTCCACCGAAGTCGCAGCATTCCCTTCTACTGGTTTAGACCAACAGTCTCGAGCATAGTGTCCCTTCTTCTTGCAGTTATAACACACGACATCTCGCCGTGTTTGATTTTTCCCTTCCTTCTCGTCCTGTTGTCGATCTTGTCGAGCTCCCCCTCGATGGAAGCCTCCCCTACGTTGTCCTTTTTTGAACCCCCCTGACTGTCTGTTTGACTTACCAGGTTGATTACTCGACTCGCGTGTCTTATCACCACCCTTATTTGACTTCTTGTTGCCAAAAAGAGCTTTCTCTTCATCCTTGACAGAAACTCCAGACATCTGATTTTCTAGAGCCTCTTGGTTGGCCAACACATTTTCAAACTCAATTAGAGATGGTTGTGTAGCCCAACCTCGGATTATCGTGACAAGACTACTATATCCAGGCTTTAAGCCGCGGACAATAATCCTGCGCATCCTCGTCTCTGTGATGGGATTTTCAGGATCTAACTTTGTGATTTGCTCACACAAAGTTTTAACTTTGGTGAAATACTGGTTCACCGTCATGTTGTTCTGCTGGATCGACAACAACTCATTCTCGAGAAGCTGAAGTTGAGCATCGTTCTTCTTAGAGAACAAAGCTGCAAGGGTGTCCCACGCCTCCTTGGGTGTCTTCGCATCCTTGATGCGGTATAACAACTCGTCCTCAACGGTTCTTTGCTAGCACGTACATGGCTCTACCTGGCCCTAATCTTCCACTTCTTTAACTCTTCTGGGTCGGTTGGTATTGTAACTTCACTACCACGGACTATACCCCAAAGATCTTGTCCCAACAAATAGAATTGCATACGTGTACTCCATGTACTGTAATTTCCATTGTTGAGTTTCTCAATATTACTAGATGAACTAGCAATATCCGCCATTTGTGACTTGGTGTTGCCCGGCAATACACAAGTAAGCTTGGTCCCCGACCAACAAGCTTCACCCGAGTCCGTGCACTAATGGAAAATCTCCCTCGCAATACGGTCCCCGACCGTTAAGATAGCCAAAAATATTTTGACTATACCGCTGCGATATATCGGTCCCCGACCGATAATTTTGCCAAAAAATGGTCCCGAAAAATTTAACGGAACGAATGGTTCTTGATACCAATTGTAGGATATTTTGGGGTAATAATGTGGAAAGATTAACAACAAATAAGTGGATATAAGAATTAAAGAGTTGCTCAAATGTAAACACTAAAACACACTTATATTATTTAGTGATAGAACACTCTTACATGAAATTGATCAACTCACTCTTTAACAATTTCTCTCCACTCACAAACTAGCTCTCGTAATACTAATACTTAGTATTACTACTTCACAACTCACAAGGCTGGGCACATCTCAACAAAGGCAATACCTCACCTATTTATACTACTCCAATACACTATTGATTTTGCAGCTTTCACATTGTATAGTTCTTTATTTGTCAAAGTCTTTGAGCTATGCTCCTAGAGGGTAGTATAGGTGGCTTGATTTTTTCATCCAAGTATTAAATGGTAGCAACAAATCTTTTACCAAAGAGAAGAGAGTGGACGGTGATGTTTAACATGCACTATATATAACTATTGCGTGCATGCATATGATGCATCTTGTGCCTCACTAAATATCATATTGTGCATGCACGTACATGTCCTATCCTATCTTGTAAGGACGTACTATATTATAATTCCACGGTTGGAGCAGCGTCATTTTTCTCAGACATACAAGTAAAATTATTCAAGCTAGACCTAGCAAAACATTGACCGACTTGAACCCAGATAATGAGCTAAGTCAACCCTGAATTGTAGCTCGCTTTTGACTGGACTATCTCAAGAATTAATATGACTAAGATTTATTTGTTCTCCATAATAAACTAACTCATCAATAAACCCAATATGAGCCAACCTGATTTTGACCAATTCGAAACTTTTTACCGAAATACGCAGTATGGCCCAAAATGAGTTTCAACACCTCTATTATTTGAGCCTAACAACAAGGGCGGAGCTACGCTTTTGAAGTGTGTTGTCATTTCACCCCAGTTGAATTTTAATGTTATTTACTTTTTTACAAAATGTGAAAATTTGTAGTTTTAAACTATAAAAATTGTATAATTTGCAACCACTATAATAATAAGAAAATATTTTATACCCACTAATGTATTATTCTACATCCGCCACTACTCATAACATAGGATAGAGGGAACATCAACTGAGTGAACCAAAGGAAAAGGCTAAATATAAACACTATGGTGCAATGACTGCAATCCTGTCATCCTGATATAATCCATTCTCGCTAAAAGAAGTAAAAGGATCGAGAAGAAAAAGGAGAGAGGATGAGAAAAGTTTGAGCGTCCTAACTCCTAAGTGTGTAGACCGTGCAACAAAAGCTACTACCTTATAATATGCGAGCAGAATAAGCTTTTGGAAGTTGGAAATAGAAACCCTCGACTTTCCGCTTGCAAAAGATGCTGACCAGTGTAAAAGTTGTCTACAATATAACATCAAGTGCCAATCCAAGGTAGAAAGCTACGAAATTAACAAACAAAAAATAAGATGCTATTCCTTTATTAACAAAGTCAGAATAATATGGATCGAATAATTTGGTTCCCATGCAACCAATTCTCTCTTTTTCTCCTTTTTGTTTCAACTCAAGAGGGCTACTTTTAGAGCTTCATAAAAAAAGGGCCGAACTAGGTTTAAATCTACTTGCAATTTATGTAATGATGTAATTAGTAATTACCATTTTCGTACAAAGATTTTTGGGATGATTTTTTTTTTTTTGTATAAAACATGTTTGATTGGGCCTAAAACGAGGAAAATAATATATGAATTTCGAATTTTCGACTGAATTTAGATGGAAGATATTCTTTTAAACCACACTGGACAATGAACTTTAATTTTCACGTAAAAAATATTCGAGACTAGCTTAATTTGGCAAAGTTCAATCAAATCCATCCGTTTTACACCCCCACTTCCAACCTCACACACCTCCATTGCCCTAGGTTCCGAGCTCAAATTTCAGCCTTGTCTTCCTCCTCAATTTCTCCCTAATATCATCATTTGTCTTTGTTGCAAGCCAAGAAGTCAACCATTACTACCTCTAACCTTCTCCCCCCGTCAGAGATTCCCATGCCCCTATCACAACATTATTAGTCATACATCCTTCAAAAGCCATGTCATCTCAAATTTGAAACCGATATATAGAAAATAATTGTCTAGATATTGTTAATATTGTGTATCATGAGTATGTAACATTAAATATAGGTAAAATTGATTCTAATAATCCAACCTTTGGGTTGTTCGCTCAAATTAATCCCGCCTTTTTATTATTATTTAATAATCCAACCTTTTAGCTATGTCTGCTCATATTAAGAAATTGGTGGGATTAATGGAATACCCCAATAGAAAGGGAAACTACATAATCTCAACATAAACCTCTCTTACAGTTGCTTGGCCTTAGCATGCTGTTCCGGTATTGGAACCGTAGCGGACCTCGAGATGTCCGTCACATAGCTGGGGGGCGTCCGGTGAGTGGAAGAGCGCAAGCTAAGGAAAACAAACGTAAACTACCCTCGGGGGGATGCGAGGAAACCCCTCCGACGCTCAAGTCAGTATGTGTCCGCTAAGGATTTAGAGAGAGAAAGTAGAGAGAGAGATAAGAAATATATGTGTGAGAGAATGTACCTGCAGAATAGTACCATTTGGCTATATATAGGAGTATTGTTCATCTGACAGGATGTGTAATCCGTTGACATGTGTATGACTGAGATGAGTCTGACTGGAGGGAAGATTCCCTTATTTTATCCTTTTCGGTGGCCGCGAGTGCCATCTCAAACCATTATCAGGAGTAGCTTGGCTCAACATGGTGAGGTCGCATCCTAGAAGTTTCATGGCGAACCACATGGGATGTGGCCGACAACAAATTTGGGTGCTTACCCATCTAACTAGCCCCCCAACATCATTGGGGGTCGTGGCCGTCATTGATGTTATTTTTGTGTGGACGCGAGTGAACTTTGCATGCCGATTGATTTTTCCAAGCTGCCACGTGTTGGCCTAGGGAGAGTCAGAGATCTCAAAAAAGTGTAATGATTACACATCCTGAAATCCCGCTCGTTTTTTCTTTTTGTATTAGGGTGAGCTTGGCGAGCGACACTTGGCACGCATCTGGGAAGCAGTTGAATGGTTGCTTTAATCTTGGCCGTCCGTTCTCGTACTTATAAAGTGAAACCGCTTTTCCTTCCCTTTTTTATTCTTCTTCTTCAACCTTCTTCAGTTTTCCCTGATTTTTCGAGTTTTTCGAGAATTTCAGATTTCCTTTTTTCCTCCAAAAATCCTTACTTTCTTTCACCAAAACCTTCTAAAAGTGCTTTGAGTCACTTTTCGTTCATTGCATTCGAAGAATTTCACCGTTTTCATTTTCTTTTCATCTGGGTTTGTTCGAGGGTTCCAGTTTTACTTATTTCGACTTTTTCCGGCGAACTCTTGGTTTTTCCGGCGCTGTTGGACTAGGAATCCCTCCTTATGCACTTTTGGAATATTTCTCTGCGATTTTCAAGAGTCCGTTTGATTTTCCGGTCAATTTTCCGGCGAAATTTTCTTCTCAGGTACCTACTCCATCCCCTTTTAGCTTTATGTTTCTTTTCTTGCTTAAAGTTATGTCGGACCGTTCAGATAGTCAAAAAACCCTAAGTGATGCCTTTATGTTTGAAAGCGACCCCTCTTCTCCCTCTTCCCTTCATGGCGGACATAGTTCGTCTACTTCTAGCCTTAGGGAGGGAAGAACTCGTTTACTAGCTGACTTGCTCCTTACTGATGACATGGATAAGGATCTTAGATCTAAGGGGGCGTTTGGTTGAGGGGTGTGAAGAAAGGGAAAGGGTTTCCAAACTTGTGCTTCCCTTACTTGATGTTTGGTTGATAATTTTTTCCTTTCCCTTTGCCCATTTTTCAGTTTAGAATTACCCCCCTTACCCTTAGATCCATTACCCAGCCCCCCAAGGTTTTGGATACCCCCAAATCCCTCTACACCATAACACAACCGACCACCCCACCACCACCACCACCACTACCACCACCCAGGCCGACCCTACCGACCACCACCACGACCATCTAAGCCGCCGCCACCACCCCCCACCCGAAGTCGCCAACCCCGCAACCCGCCGAAAACACCCACCCCACCCACCGAAACACCACCCCACCCGCCGAAAACCTCCCCACCGCCGAACTCATGGGTAAATTGGGGTGTTTGGGGTCCTTTCTCTTGTCCAACCAAACTCATGGGTAAATTGGGGGGTTTGGGGTCCTTTCCTTTCCTAACCCTTACTTGATTCCTTTCCCTTTCCCCACTTCCAACCAAACTCCCCCTAAGTTTCTTAACGACCGTTCCACCCCCGAACAAGAGAATTTAACCTCTCAATATTTGTTTGCGAGGCTAAGCGATGATAAAGTGGACTTTACGAGAATTAAGGTACCAAATCCTAGCTCGTCGGACCGTTAGGAACCATCCACTCGATGTTGTTCCCGGACTTGATGTCCAGCCACTGAGGGAACATGCTTGGTTAGATAGCCTGGCGGATGCGGGGGTTGAGGTAGCAGAAGATTTTTACGGTCGTCTTGCCCGTGATGTCGGTCCTACTCATCCACCTATTATTGATTTAGGTTCTGACAACGATTCTATTGCTACTTATGAAGCAGTGCGAGGATCTCGTTAACCAGCGCCGCGACAGGAGTCCCGGTCCTTCTACATCGGGACGGGAGCAAAGCATTCGTCCCTCCACCGAAATTGCCGTGGGGAAGAGTTCAGCAGCGGTTCCTAATTCTCAGCCAGAGTCGATTCCGAACCGGGACGATAGGGAATTCTCTAGGATTTGGTTGCCGCCGGATTATAGTAGTGGTCCGAAAACAGTGATTATTTGCAAGAAATGGCGGCAGCAGGCCATAAATCTTGATTATTGCCGGGTTGCGGAGGAGTTGTATGCCTTCCCGGCCGAGTACAAGTTGGTAGTTCCGGATAAGGGAGCTAAGGTAACTGATTGTCCGGCAGGGCACATTGCTGTTTATGCCCATCATTTGGAATTTGGGCTGCATTTTCCCTTGGACTTAACTTTAGTAAAAATACTAAAGGCTTTTAACGTCTGTCTGGCCCAATTGACCCCTTGGCGTTAGGAACCTCATTGCATACGTTTGGGGTATGCCGTTTCCTGGACATTCTCGAGACATTGAATCTTTTCCGGCCGGCTCCATTGGCTGCGGAGAAATGGATCAACCGAGAAGGGATGGTGGTCTTTAACGTCGGCCAAAAATAAGCTTACTGTGTATCCTAAGCTGACCGGGTTGAAGGGTTGGCAGCCAGCTTTTTACTGGGCGAGGGTCCTAGACAAATTCCCTCTTCGTCGTTATTTTACCAAGCCGGTCACTCGGATGGAGGATGTACCCTCCTATGGTTTGACTGCGACCGAGAAAAAGGCCTATGATTATTTTGAGTCCGAGCTTGGGACTTTTATTGTTGATGGCGAAGAGGCCGAGGGAGGATCCCTATGAAATGGCTTCCCAACGTTAAGTATATCTTTGGGAATGAGCCATTGTCACGCTTTGTTTCTCTGTCAGACCCACCCTGAAGGTGTGTTTATCTTGTCTCTTAGTCCGACATAGGACTTGCATTATCTTTGTCTATCAATGTAGTACTAATCATTGTTGTTGCTTCTTGCTTTGTAAAGTGCCGAGGCCCCAGACCTTGAGGAGTTGGGTGCACTGGGAACTGAAGCCAATATCTAAAGCTCCTGAAGATTCAGTCTTTTACTATGACACCGTTCACGGTCTCACTGGTGGCCTACGCGGTGTTGATCACGGTCGTGGGAATCGCAATGTTAGGCGCACTAACTGCCAGATGTCTGGCCGATCTGCTGGTCGCACATGTGGTCGCCATGGTCGGGGAGACCATAATGTTTCCCCGGCTATTAGGTAAGTCCCGTTAACCGGGTGGGGAAAAATACCAATCGTAGACGTCCTCGTGAGTCTACATATGTGGAGGAGAGCCCCAGCAAGAGGCCTGCTGTGGAGGTTACAGCCGCCTCTGAGACACAGAATATGGGGTCTGCCATCAACATCCTGGATTCTCTTGTCCGGGAATCTGCGCCTGCGACCAATCGGATTTCTCCTCTCAATGCTGCTATTAATAGCATTGGGACGGCTCTGGGGTCTGGCTCTTCCATGCGCCTGAAAATCTATGAAATTCTGAGCTCTCTGAGTTTTCTCTCGGGTCTGGGTCCGGGGATATTTTCCCGAATGCACGAATGGATAGAGCAAAAGGAAGTAATTATTAGTGCTGTCGTGAAGGCTGCGTTCTCTCGTCCTCCTACCACGCCGGGAAAGATCTACCAGCCTCAATGGGACGTGAGGGAGGACGAGTCTTTATACGCTGACATCCCAGCCAACGGCGGTACTCACTGGTTACCATCTTCGAAGGCCGGTATGCTTATCTGATTGTCCGATGGGACAAGTTGGTGGCCCCAAAGAACTCGGCTTGCTCATGACATAGCAGTGGTTAGATTTCTTGTCGGACCCTCTATTTTTAAAAAAAAATCGACCTTTTTGTGCAGGCCAACAACTCTGTTGTCGAGCTTATAGAGCAGTACCTCAACTATCAAAATTTGACCGAGAGCTATGAAAAGTCCAGCAACGATTTTCGGGTCAAGTTTGATGCTGAGAAGGCTCGTGCTTGACAAGTCTGGGTTGGATCTTTGAGAAGGCAGTGAGGGCCGAGATTGATGTAGAGTTGGCGGGTCTACGCCTTAAGACTGGCAAACTGGAGGAGGCCAAGAAGAAATCATCCGATTTGGAGAAAGCTTTGGAGTCCGCCAAGGGTGAAATGGTTGCTGCTGTTGAGAAGGCCAAGTCCCGATCTTGGGTCGGCTAGCCGTGGCGGACTTCAAAAGATCCCGAGGAGTTTATCGGCCTTCTGGGGGAGAGGTATGATGGAGGTCGGGTGGCCGCGAAGAGGAGTCTGGCCATACCCACCCGTCCTTTGGCCCGGGAAGCGAAATGGCTGCTTTTGCGGACGGTACGCATACACGTCCTCTCGAAGGTGAACCCTTCATCTCGCGAGGAGGAAGTGATTGCTAACGTCCTACCTACCATCCCAGATGAGGAGGTGCCTCTCCCTTGAAGTTTTTAGCGGTCATCTCCCGGCTCCTCAGTTGCTTCTAATAGCGGCTAATTTTTGTAATCCAAATATTATTCTAACTTTGAATTCGTCCCATTTTGGCATGTAACTTAAAAATTCTTAAATTGCAATTATTGTTACGAATTTTTAAATGCCTTTTTTGATGGCTGCTTACATTTTTGTCTGTAGTTGGCCGACATGCCAGTAATTCGTAATGAAGTGTTGCGTTTAAGTATTTGCACATATTTGTCCGTTTTTGTTTTCTTTTGATCTATTATATGATCTTCATCATGTTTTTATCCGCGATGAATGGCCGTTAAGAGCCTTTTTTGCTCACATATGGTCGATGCCTTATTATATGGTCGGTGCCTGTTATATGGCTGTTTTTAACTTGTGCCTGTCATTTGGCTATTTTGGTATGTTATCTGGCCCTTTGGGCCTGTTATATGGCCGCTTTCACATTTGGCCTGTTATTTGGCCGTTTGTACACTCGACTTGTCATGTGGTCCCGAGTACTATTTGGCTCGTCATGTGGTCATTAAGGAATTTTAATGGCGTACTATCATAGATATTACTTTTTTCTTCTCATACAACAAAAATAAGAAGATAAATGGAACGCTAGCAGAAGTTTATTTTATTTTGACGAGAAAAAGGTGGCTCTTGACCCATTACATCAAATATCTAAACATAATACTTCTTTAAAACGCTAGCATTCCAATAATTTTTTAGCTCATTGTCGTCCATTGTCTTTGAGCAAAACGAGCCGGGACTAATTTCTTTGGCTATCCGATATGGCCCCTCCCGATTGGATGTAAGCTTCCCTTATGTGTGAGCTTTTCCGCAGTGGTTGTTCTTCGCAAAGACCGAATCCCCAAGCTTTAACGGCCTTTCCAAAACCCTTTTTATTATAGGCTTTGTCGTACGTGATCCTTATATCTTTGCTGACCTTGAGTTCCGCGGTACTAACCTTATCTCCGGGCACGAAATCCAAATTTTCCCTCAAAGCTCTGGTCATTGTTTTCCGGATCTTTGTGCTTGATCCGATAGGATGGTAAGCCAACTTCTCTTTGGCAGGGATTGCTTCCGACCGAGGCTAACTTGAAAGGACTTTCCCAGGTCACTTCTTTTCGATTATTCTATCGCCCATAATACTGGTACGGACCATGTCGCCCCAAGCTCCCTTGAATTCGTCCAACTTCTTTTTAAGGGCCGCCAGGATTTATTTATTCGCATCTTCACCTGTCCAGTTACTTTGTGAGGTGACATCTTACGAGAATGCAAATTTCACTCTGAATTCTAACAAGAAGCTTTTGATCGATTACGACAATCAAATTGTGCTCCGTGATCAAAGACTATTCGCTGCTGGTATTCCAAACCTTGTCATTATGCTACGCCAAATAAACTTCTTGACTTGGTTTGACTTTATCTTCTTTGTAGGCTCGGCCTCGATCCACTTAGGTAAATAGTCGATAACCACGTCGAAAATTTGCGTCACGTCGGTGTGCCGTTGTAAGCAGCTGCAGCTCCTCCCGGAACCCCATTGCGCAAACGGTATCGAAGACAGTATTGGATGGAGGTCATTGCGGGCTTGATAATGATAGAGCAAACTTTTGACATTTGTCACATCTTCATAGTAACTGCGTGCATCG
>CANSZD010003663.1:147500-206554 GCA_947648045.1 Beta corolliflora | reverse complement strand
CCCAGAAGCTATGGCTCATTAGCGGAGTCAGTGTCACAAAATCGCAGATTGCTTCGGAACTCGGTAGAATGTGGGAAAGGGATTTGCTGCATAGAGTTCTGATTATAGGGAAGAGCCTTTTAGAGGTGAACTGTGAATTGGTGAAATAGCGAATTGGTTTTCCCATACCAATTTACACTCCGCTGCAACCCCTGCAAATACTGTGACACTGAGAGGAGCGTCTTATTTGATGGTTATTAGGGAAGTTTGTGGGCTTTATTTGGAGAGCTGGAAGAGCCTAAGATCTCTATGTAAAAACAGGAGGGAATATTTGGAAGCTGCTTTCTTGTTTGTTGATTAGGCTCTTTCTCTGGTTTATTCACTCAAAATGACAAAGCTACATACTTATTTTATAGTGGTAGAAGTTGGTGATTGGTAATCGACTTACCATGCTCTAGAATTTCTTGTTATGCTCTAGAGTTTTCGACTTGTTTCTTTCTTTCATTTAGCAAATCAGAGTATAGCTAGATATTTCTAGGCTCTTTTAGTTTTATATATAAAGTTTTCTTAGTATGTACTTGATATTTTACAATATTTTTCTGATTTTTTATATTTCGAATTTGAAAGATCTTGTACTCCCAGATGTTTTCTGAACTCGATTTCAGTTGGAATTGCCTTGGTTAATATATTCTCAAGTTGCTTAGTCGTCTTGTAAAATCTGTAGCTCGGTTCCTTACTTGTCAACCAACTTTAGGATGAAGTGGTGATGTCCTCAATGTGCTTGTGTGACTCTGGAAAATCAAATTTTTTGTCATGGTTGTTGCACACATTTATATTGGCTCTGTTACTGGTAGATCTCCCAAAATTCTAGTGCTTCACATGGTGTGCTTATTGCAACTTTATACTCCTGGATCAAGATCGAGCAAACCGTTGCTTGTTTCTTTCAAGACCTTAAGATATCTTTGGTTCCTTAGCTCGAACACGTGTCCACTTGTACTCTTTCTGACATCCATACTTACGGTCCAATTGCTCTCTGTGTATCCAGTTAGCTCACATCCTTATATGTTTCATATAGAATTCCATAACTTTTTTTTCCTTTGACATACTCTGTAACTTGCCTGCTAGTAACCAGCTCTCTATGACGTATTTGGACATCATACACGGCGTTTTTGTGCGCGGGAGATAGAGGAGAGAGCCGACGGGGTCAAACTTTGATATAATGATGCATTGAGCATCTCCGCTATCATTCTTTATAGTTTTTGAATGAGTGCTATTAGAGTAGTTAATGGCTTGCAGTAGAACTCATGTCAATTTATGTCGGATTTCTTAAGTAGATCTTTTGGATAGGTTTTCTTGTGAGAGGAGTATCGGGTCCGGTGGGCTTTCGCTATTTGTATGCTAAGATAAGATTTAATTCGTCAAAGGTATCTAGCAGTGCCGATATCACTCGGCTTTCGAACTCCTTCGATCATTCTGGATCGTTGCCTTGTGGATTAGTGGGAAGAATTGTTTACATACTTCCCGGTATATTGATCAGACATAGTGCAATCACCGGTTCTTTTTTTTTTTTTTTTTTTATAATGATTTCTTTTTTTTTATTAAGAAGCCTCTTTACGGCATCTCCTATGGTTTTCATATTTTCTTCTGGTTTTTTTCACCATATACCCTTAACAAATTGGAAAATTCAACATATACCCCTCAATGTTTGTAGATACGCACCATATACCCTCGAGTTTTCGGAAAACGTTCACACATATACTCCTTTCTCCTAACTCGCCGTTAACTCACCGTGCCTTTATTTACGATATTACTCACCATTAAACCCTAACCCTAAAATCTAACACTAATCCCTAACCTTAATCTTTAATCCCTAACCCTAATCTAACCCTAACCCACCACCACCCCCTGAACTCAGCCTTCAGCCCCACCCCTCCCTCGGCCGCCGCACCCCCACCCCATCTCCCCCTCCTCCCATTCCTCTCGATTTCCGCCGTCACCTTTCCTCTTCCTCCCTCCCCTCCCCTCCACCCCGAGTTATCACCGGTGACCATACCACGGCCACACCACTCGCCTCCCCACCCCCCATTCCCTGTATTCAAAAAAAAATCAACCTGCATTCAAAAACAACAACCCCGATTACGCCTTCCACCATTTAGAGAGAGAAAAAAAGAGCAAAATCGAGGAATCTTCTTCTTCATCCTCGCTTCGATGGCCGCGCTTTACCTATCACCGTGGTCGAGAGCTTCATTTTCCTCCTTCTTGAAGCTCTCAATAATGGCCGAAGGTCCGCATTCTTCAACACGACACATTTTACGTTGGAGCGGCACCAGGGGACAGGTACATCGAGCCGGGTTCGAATTCTACTGAGGGGGCGGGGCTGTTTCGAATTCTACCTGTATTCAGGGATGGGACAAAATCGCCGCGATTTCGGGGGAGGAGAAATCAGGCGGGCTTGGGGGAAATCGCAGTGCGGGGAGGGGCCGGGAGGGGGAAATCGCTAGCGAAGGCTGGTCATGGGAAGGGAGGTGGAGGGATGGGCTGCGACGTTGAGGGAGGGGGTGGGGCAGGGGTGGGGACGGGCTAAAGTGCCGGGTTTTGTCGGGTTAGCGGGGCTTGGCAGAGGTGGTTAGTGGCTATTGCTTAGATTAGAGGTTTAGATTTTAGGTTTAAGGGTTAATCAGGCAAATTTGTAAATAAAGCTAACAAGGAGTTAACGACGGTTAGTGGAAAGCGGCATTTCAGGAACGCTTTTTTTGAAACTCGTGGGTATACGGGTGAATATTTCAAACATTAAGGGTATACGGTGAATTTTCCAATTTGTCTACGGGTATAATTTATGAAAAACCGCATTTTCTTTTACGATATGTCCGAGGTCTCATGAAAGTATCGACCTCTTCCTCGATGCTCCCAATTAATTTTTTCTTGTACGATATTTTTCTTTTCTTGTTCCTCGTTTCATACTTCTCCCTTTCACTCGTAGGGGCCCCAATTAATTTTCGGGGATTAAAAAGGCTCGAGGTCATAGCAAGCTCGGGAAATTTATTTATTTATATATGCGTTTATCTAAGGGGACCGTTACAGGGACTTTGTTATCTCGGATATGGAAAAGTAGCAAAAATGTTTTCGCTATGATTATCGGGAGTGCATTTGGATTATGTCACGGCGGATACCACCGGGTGGTAATCGCTTGCATTTAAAGGTTTTCAAGGCTGGAATGAAGAACAAGATAGCTGAACAAACAATAAGAACTTCGTAGGCCGTGGTAAACAAACCACCGCCTGAAGACGAGATTCGTGCAACCGGGCACAATTGTACTCACCGATTCGCTCCCTAAGGTTTACACAACTCTCAACACACAATGGCACTCTCGGGTGCGAGATGGAGTTATTGGGAACTTATGCCAAAAAGAGATGAAGAAAGGAAGAAGAGAGAGAGAGAAAAGACGAGATGTAAATCAAATTGACTAATGAATCAATATTTACGTGGAGTGTAGAAGAAGAAGTGGAACATCCTAAAAGCAATCAAAGGACTACTAGGAATCCTATGATAAAATAAATCCACTTAAACTCATGAAGATGAAGAATCGAAACCCTATAAATCAAGAGGAATAATGCAGTAATATAAATTACCATCATAAGGATGAAAACCATCCTTAACCACTTAATTAATTGTTTAAAAAAGGGGGTTACAAAAAGCATCCAAGGAAGTAATTAAAATCCGGGAAATCGCGACGCTAAACATCCGCCCGATCGGGCCAGCGCGACCCCCGCCCCGATCGAGCCCGAGACTAAAAAGGCCAAAGCTTCACAGAGCACTCGCGACCTCCGCCTAGGCAAAAATCCCACTGTGGACCGCCCCGATCCAACGGCGCCCTTTTTTTCTCGCTTATCATTACTTCCAAACAATCCCGCACTAAAGACGAGAAAAGATACCAAATGAGAGAAAGAAATTTCGGGCATAAGAGGAGATCAATACATAACATCCGATGTTACATTTAAGTAAATCAAAACCAAATGTTTAGTGAAGTGGTACAATGACTTACAAGCCCAAGGGTGGACAAACCCGGAAACCCTTAAACTTTTGATTAAAGAGTGGACTAACCTTCAAACTCTAAGATTTAAGTCACGCCCCACAACACATACATTACTCCAAAATCTAGTAAACTCCGAAAAGGCACGCGTTTTAAGCCATGCGTAAACCTTAGTTTTCATGGAAGCTCCAGGAAACAAACTAAGTTTCCATATTAAGATGGCGAGTCTTCACAACCATATAGGGTGAATCCTTGTGCTTCTCAAAGCACAAAACATCTCTTAGGATTCATTAAGAGTTTAAACAAACTCAACCTCCACAAAATTGCCAACGGAGTTTCTCAAATGCTTGGTAGAAGCACTTTCCACCACGTAAGTATAAATCCATTAAGAATTCTCAACGAATTCATCCCACTACAAGCATTACAACACAAAACGCCATAGGGATGAAAATATAAGTAATGCTAATTAGATACTCTTCATGGGCTTGAGCCCCGTCCCTCGACGAATCAAGAACTTGGTTCCTTGCCAACCCTTAGTCAAAGGATCCGCTAAATTTCTTTCGGTTACATAGTTCAGGGAGATGACTCCATTCTTGAGTAGTTTTCTCACTGAACTATGTCCAAGGCGTATGTGCCTTTTCTTACCATTATAATTGTTATTGTAGCTACACCAAGTGCAGACTTGAGAATCACAATGCAAAGATACCGGGGGAAGATCTTTCCCCACAATGGGATGTCGCGAAGACGCTCAGCCAATCCCGGCTTCGACACCGCGACCTCAAGAGTGAATTCGAGATTCCATGGTGGAGCGAGCTAAACATGGTTGTTTTCTGGAGGACTTCCATGATATAGCACCCTCCAACTCAACATAAACACATAACCACTAGTAGAGACTACTTCATCATTATCGGATACCCAATTTAGCATCCACAAAAACCTTCTAAGACATTAGAAATCGATTAAAATGCAAACCAATTTCCATGGTGCCCTTAAGATACCTTTTGGAACCGATAAAGTGCATTCCAATGTTCGTTACTAGGATTATGAAATATAACGACTTAATCTACTTACCGCATAAGCGATGTCGGGGCGTGTGCAATTCATGAAAAACATCACACTCCCTATTACCTTAGCATATTGCTCTTGAGACACACTTAGGACCCTTGTTCTTCATGAGCTTTACACTTGCATCATATGGAGTCTTACACGGCTCCACATCATAGCAAATTGAACTTCTTGAATTTTCTCCACATAGTGAGATTGATTCATTGAGAAACCATCCTTGAGCTTGGTCAACCGGATACCAAGGATCACATCGGCTTCACCTAAGTCCTTCATTTCAAACTTAGTAGAGAAAAATCTTTAGTGTAATTCACAACCTCGAGGTTAGTACCAATAATAAGCATGTCATCGACATAGAGACATATAATAACAAGAAGAGGAATCTAACACTTTAGAATATACACGAGAGTCCGAAGAATTAGTCACAAAACCATCACTCTAAGAGTACTATTAAACTTTTCATACCATTGCTTAGGAGCTTGTTTCAAACCATATAAAACTCCTAAGCCTACACACCTTGTGTTCTTGTCCCTTAACCACAAAACCTTCCGGTTGAGTCATATAAATCTCTTCATCAAGATCACCATTAAGAAAAGTCGTTTTTAACATCCATTTGATGAACCACTAAGTCATGAATCGCCGCTAAAGCAACCAAAGCCCTAATGGTGGCAATCTTAGTCACGGGTGAGTAGGTATTAAAAAAGTCCATACCCTCTTTTTGAGTGAAACCTCTAATAAGAAGTCTAGCTTTTTAAACTTATCCAAAGAGTCATCGGGTTTCTTCTTCTTAGTAAAGATCCATTTCTGACTTATGGGTTTGACCCTTTAGGTAAATCACATAAGTCCCAAGTATGATTAGACATGATTGAATCGATTCACTTTTAATGGCCTCTTTCCAAAAACTAACATCTATGGATTTCATAGCTTCACTAAAAGTCTTTGGGTCTTCTTCTAAGAGAAATAAAGAAACAACATTTTCACTTCAAGCAATTCACATCAGAAATTCTCAACAAGAACAATGGATCGAGAAATCCGGTCCAAAGGTAGTCTACTCTAACCCTCTTACTCTTCCTAGGTTGTACTCCTTCTTCTACTAAAGGAGGGGGAGGAGGAGGATCACTAGAACTAGGCAAAGAAACATCTAAGGACACATCAATACTTGACTCATTCATATGCATAGAAGATGATGATGATGATTTCAAAGGGAAAGTATACTAAAAGAAAACTGCATCTCTAGATTCAGGAAATAGAATAATCACTCAAAAGCATGAACCTATATGCGGCACTATTATGCGCATAACCAATAAACACACAATCAAAGTTTTAGACCCAATAGTGGTTTTCTTAAAATACGGAAAAGCAACCTTAGCTAAGCACCCCCATACTTTCAATATACTCATGTTAGGTTTAAAACCTTTCCAAAGTTCATAAGGTGTTTTATCCATTTCTTATGGGGCACTCTATTGAGTACATAACAAGCGGATAAAAGCGCCCTCTCCCCACATGTTGTCGGATGATCCAGTAACTTAAAAGCATTGCATTCATAGTTTCTTTTAAAGATCTATTTTTCCTTTCGTGATACCATTTTGTTGAGGAGCGTAAGGGGGAGCTTAGCTCATGGATGATTCCATTGGCTTCGCTGAAAATTCTTTTAAAGTCCACTTTCCATATTCACCACCTCTATCGGTCCTAACCCTTTTAATCTTAAGATCGAGTTGATTTTCAACATCGGCTTTATACTTTAAAAATGCACTTTCGGCCTCATCCTTAGTTTTGAAAAGGTAAACTTTAGTGAATCTTGAAAAATCATCAACAAAAAGTTATGTAATAATTTTTCCACTCCTTAACTAGTAGTGCAATTTTTTAAAGTCCGCTAAATCCGAGAGTGAATCGACTCTAGCAATTTAGTACTTCTTGATACAACTTGCTTGAATAGTTTTTTAGTATGTTTGGCCTCGACTCAAATAGGACATTTAGAGGCTTTGTCAATTTGATCAAAAGAAATTAAGTCCATGTCCTTTAGTTTTTTCATGTAAGAAACATTTAAATGTCCTAAACGATTGTGCCAAACATCCATGGACCAACAATATAAGCAAAAGAAGTACATTCATTATTATTGAAAACATTCATCCCGAAACGATCCTCCACTTCAAGGTAACCTTTCCCAACAAAGTCTCCATTCTTAGTGATAACAATATTGTTCGCCTCAAAGACAAGCTTTAAACCGGCTTTGTTGAGAAGGGCACCCGAAACAAGATTCCTCCTAGGGGGGAACATACAAGACATTATTAAACAAGTTTTTCGGGAAGTGAGTTTAAGGCGGACCTTCCCTTTGCCCAAGAACTCCAGCCGGTGCTACTATTTTCCATGTAAACATGGTCTCCATCGGTAGCATCTTGAGAAGTCCGTCATGAGAGTCTTGTTAGCACTGAAATATGTCTTGATCTTTGCCGGTGTCCAAGATCCACTCCACCTTGTTCTCCACGAAGTTGGCTTGACTACCACCGCGGCTATCACATCATCATTTTCAACAAGATTGGCTTGGGAGGCACCATTGGAGTTGTTCTTGCGGTGGATACATTGATAGGCCTTGTGTCCTATCTTTCCACACACATAACATGCTCCTTTGGTCTTTTGAATCTTGTTGTTAAAAGTGAAGTTCCCTTTGTTTCCATTATTCTTCTTCTTACTTTTGAACTTTGTTTCTAGCCATTGGATCACTAGATTGACCAAGTTAGCTTTAGAAGAATTGAAAGAGAGAGAATCGGAAACTTATCTTTGAGGCGGTTGGCCTCCTCGGTCCTCATGTGACTAATAAGCTCTTGAAGGTTCATGTCCTTCTTCTTGTGCTTGAAAGAGTTTCGGTAGTCATTCCATGAAGGTGGGAATTTCTCCCAAAGCACATTGGCTTGAAGAGTTTCACACATTTTCATCCCTTCACCAAGGATATCGGTAACAATGTTCTCATAGTCATGAACTTGATCCATGATGGATTTGTCATCCGTCATCTTAAAGTTAATCCACTTACCAACAACATATTTTTTCTTCACCGGCATCATCGGCACCATACTTCTTTTTGCAAAGTGTCCCAAATGGACTTGCTTGGTCGATTAGTGATAAGGAGATCAAATAAGATTCCACTCACATGATGGAGGACAAGCTTATTGTCTTTCTCCTTCTTGGTCAGATGCATCGGCCGCTTTCTTGAGGTCCTCCGCCGAAAGGGAGGCATCCGGGGCTACCGCCTTGTTGCTTCAATTGCTTCAATCACATCCTCATGGGGGACATAATCAATTTCAAGTTGCTCAAAAAAGATCAGACAATTTTTGTGACCATCTCTTATAATTCTTGCCATCAAAAGGCTCCAACTTAGAGATGTCGGGAAGAGTCTTGTTGACATTGGATTAGCGAAACAATCGACATAATTTCTCGTTTTCAAATTGTTGTATTTAAAGGTTTTCAAGGCTAGAATGAAGAACAAGATATGAGCAAACAATAAGAACTTGTTGTGCCGTGGTAAACAAACCACTGCCTTGAAATCGCGATTCGGTGCAACCGGGGTGCACAATTGTACTCACCGATTCGTTCCCTAAGGTTTACATAACTCTCGACACACAATGGCACTCTTGGGTGTGAGATGGAGTTACTAGAAGTTATGCCCAAAAGAGATGAAGAAAGGAAGAAGAGAGAAAGAGAGAGAAAAGATGTATATCAAAATCGAGAAAAATGAATCATATTTACAGGAGTAGAGAAGAAGAAGTAACATCCCAAAAGCAATCGAAAGGACTCCAAGGAATCCAATGATAAAATAAATTCACTTAAACTCATGAAGATGAAGAATTGAAACTCCTATAATCAAGAGGAATAATGGAGTAACATAAATTACCATCACCAAGGATGAAAACCATCCTTAACCACGTAATTAAAAGGGGGTTACACAAAGCATCCAAGGAAGTAATTAAAATCCGGGAAAAGCGATTTTAGGCATCCGCCCGATCGGGTCGGGCGAGCCCCCGCCCGATCGGGCCCGAGACGAAAAAGGCCAAAACTACGAGACGCCCGCCCGATCCCAACGGGCGCCCCTTTTTTCCCCGTTTTCCATCTTTACTTCCAACAGTAATCAGCGGAAGTTCGTGGGCTTTGATAAGATAGCTAAGATCTTTATGTAAAAATGGAGCGATGGGAATATTTAGTAGCCATTTCATTTTGCTTGCTCAAAAGGCTCTTTTTCTTTGTTTATTCATCCAAAATGATTAAGGTACATACTTAGCTATGCTCTCTTCACGTGAAATAAGGTCATTTGGTATGAATTTGGTGGTTTTGCTTCTAATTTGATTTGGTCCCCTGGTTTAACTAAACTTTGACCATATCTTGACACTGAAATGACATATTCAAGTAGAATCTTGTTGGGTTTGTCTCGTCGTATATTTTTCAAAAATCTGATGTTCATAATCTTTACTAATTAGAAATCAAACATATTTTTTAACAAGTAAACAAAAAAAAGGTCTGGTATGAATTTATTTGGTGTGGTATGGTGATATCGTATTCTTATAAAAATAAGGGTTTGTTCTCTTTACCCTATTTTCCTAAACTTTTCTTTTTTTTTGAACTTTTCTTAATTTTTCCAAATTTTCCGAACTTCTCTTATTTTTTTCTAGAACTTTTCTTCTTCTTTTTTTATAACTTCTCAAAACTACTCCCTACACTTTGTTAATTCTTACTTATTTTTTCTGAACTTTTCTAGATAAAAAGTAGATTATACTATAGCTAGATATTCTAAAGTATTTGGTTTAATTTCTTGAGTTTACCAACGATATTTAAGATATTTAAATTTAGTAGAGTTGTTGTTAAAACTATTCCCTAAGTGTTGTTCCGTGAAACAATTAGCCCATTTTTCGTCAAGTCGAATTAATATTTGGAGCCAGTTTTCATAAAATGTCTTCTTTTTATGACTCTTCCAATTTAGACTCACTAACTTTAGATTGGTTTCAGGTTTAAGTGACCCCGAATCAAGACTGAGGTTTAAGATTTTATGTTAATATGATCCATTGTTGAGACAGACGTCAATCTTAATAGGTAGCATCATCATAAATAGACAACACTATAAATTGTAATATTGCTGCAAATATGACAGGAATTGAATGGAAAAGAGCCGTAGGTAGGGATGCTTATTTCAAACTTTTTCTGTTGAGCGCCTTAAGGAGAGTAGAAGCACTTACGGGGTTTTTAAATATTTTGTTTTGGGTAAATTATGTTTGCACACATCACAGTGTGTTTTCAGTTTGCAGAAAAAAGGCCAGTACTGTTTTTAAGTTGATCACCGATACCCCTTTGAATGATAGAGTGTGTGTTTCTTTTCATAATGCTGTTGAAGAAATGCTTGTTGCTTTCCTAGTAGATAGGATGGGATCTGTGCTCTTGTTTTTCGTGAAATTTCTAGATGGCTGTATTGTAATTTATCTGTTTGAATGCAGTGTTCATTTGCTCGCCATATGTCTGGACAAGGATTTGATACATGGATTCTTGAAGTTAGAGGGGCCGGATTAAGCATGAATGCAACACACTCAAAAGATGTAGAACAGTCAGCCCATGAAATATCTGATAAGATGGAGTCTACTGCTGAAAAGGCAAAAGAAGCTGTGGCTCATACTGGGCGGTCCCTCGATTCCAAGGACGGGACATTAGTTGATGCGGATGTCCCAGCTATTAATGGAGCTCCATTGACAGTTGCGACAATGTGGGATGAATCAGAACTTGTTTCAAAATTGACAGATACATTCATGCGTTTGTCTCAGAGGCTCTCCGGATTTCTCAGTGAAGGACAATCAAGAATTATTTCTGCAAGACTTTTTGATCAACTTCAGAAACTTTGGAGGATTCTCATGTACTTGACCGCTTCAATGAGACAAGGGGAAAGCTTTTGAGCTTGTTAGAAACTAATGACAACTCTGCTGTAGCTAATCAAATAACAGATCTGAGCCAAAGGCTAGTGAATATATTTGAAGAAGGGCAACGCTCAATTTCACCTCAGATCTTTGATTTGCAGGCCAGCTTCTTTACAACCATAGAAGATTTTCAAAAACAGCTTGACCTGATGGTGAAGTATGATTGGGATTTTGATCATTACTTGGACGAGGATATTCCTGCTGTGGTGAGGTGACATTCTTTCTTACTAGGTGGTTCGACACAGTTTTTACTTCTGCTACTATCCTCCGGATGATTCCAAGAAACCATTGGATGTCCAACACTTCATATTACTCGTATCTAGTTTCTGATCGTCCTCCCTCACCCCTCGTGTTATGAAAGTGATAATTTTTTTTTTAGCTGTGAGCTATTGCGCTTTCAAGCATGATCATTTTTGCGAAGTTTCTATGCCTTACAATTAATACAATGGCCCCTCTAATATTGCACTCTTGCACTTTGTGTCTTCATGAGTGTAGATGGAATATATAAGAGGTGAAAGCAAACCCAAGGATGGTAAATTGCTTGCGATTGGACACTCGATGGGCGGTATACTGTTGTATGGGATGCTCTCCAGATGTGGTAAGATGTGACATTATTTAACCTGTTATACGAGTGTGTCTATTACTTACTTTTCCATCTGTCTGTTTTGCTGCATGAAAGAGTCAAGCAATGAGCTAATGTGTCTGCCTGTAGTTTGATTACAGAGATATGTATGCTTTTAAAATTGGATTTTGATATTATTAAGGTTTATTGCGATGCTGAGCAATAAGTTATAAGGAGCTCAACTGGTGTTCCAAACCTATTTATATCTCTCTTTTGGTCTGCTTTGAGGGTTATTGGTACCTTCCATGTAGAAGATTCACAATTTCTTTCCAGTTCGTTTTCTTAATCACCATGGCTGAGATATTAATTTGAAAGTCTTTTGACTGTTCATTGAGAAGTAAATTATTTTGTAGCACCAACATGGCATCAGCTAGACTCTTTTGATTTGTCTGAGATACTTAATATCCAGGATTTAATTAGAGTCTTTTTCAGGTTAAGTGGACGCATGAATTTATTATATCCGTATTTCTGTTAATCTCTGAATCCATTTTGGTATGTGATCTATGTTACTAGACTCTTCATTTAACCAAGTTTTAGTGTAAGTAGTAGTGTCGTGTCCTCAACATTCCGACATGGTTTGGGCAGTTGACACTTTATATTGGACTAAAATCATGGAATTTATTTTTATTAAATACTGATGTGTATATGGACCATTGAAATTTTCTTTTAATTTAGGATTAATGTATTAAAAGTTAAGTTGCTACTTTTTCGTTTGAGATTTGTGTTTGACTTCAAAGGGGAAACTCAGAAAAGCACAAAATACTCATAATCTGAATAATAATGGTTTTAATCTAGTATAAGCAGACATTATAAATTAGATCTCTTCGTTTAAAAGCATGTCACATGAAGCAATTTAGGCATTCCTTTTTGTCTCCCTTCTTTCTCCAAATTGTCATATGATGTTAATATCTTAGGCCTAATAATAGCCAATTGCACCTTTTAGCAAGTGGGTTTTAGGTTACTCAGAGAAATAGAGAGAGGGGAAATAGTATTGAGTTAAAGGGGGATTAGAGAGGGGAAAGAAAATTGAGTTGGGAATTAGAGAGAAAATGTAACAATAAGAGAGGAATGGAAATTATTATGTGTTATTTTTCGAATTGTCAAAATGTGTCTCCGAAATCGAACCATAAACAAAAATCATAGACTAGTGGCATTAGTTTCTTTATGCAACTAATAAATTATTGAAATAAATCTTAACTGAACTAGAAAAGTAAATCTGAAAAGCTTGAGAAAGTTATAGTTATTTATTCCCTTAAATAAAATTTGTAATCTTAGCTTCTACCAAAGAGATGAACCTGAATGTTGAGATGTATGTTTTCTTTCCTCTTTCTACTGATTCTGAATTTCTAATCCTAATTCGTGGAAGCATATTGCCACCTTTCAGTGGCATTAGTTTCTTTTATGCAACTAGTAAATTATTGAAATAAATCTTAACTGAACTAGGAAAAGTAAATCTGAAAAGCTTCAGAGAGTTTTAGTTTTTGTTCCCTTGAATAAAATTTGTAATCTTAGCTTCTACCAAAGAGATGAACCTGAATGTTGAGATGTATGTTTTCTTTCCTCTTTCTACTGATTCTGAATTTCTAATCCTAATTCGTGGAAGCATATGCCACCATTCAGAGGTATTATTTTTGTGGTAGATCTTCTGTAAATCATAGATAGATGGTAGTTCCATAAATGTTATTTAGAAGTCTGTTGTTAAACTAAACTCCCGACCTAAACCGTAAAACCGTAACCTTACCATTCTTCTATCTAAGTAGCTAATTAGGTGATAAGACATTCATGACAATTTTTGAGACGTGAAGTTTCTCTATGTAGGAGCTTACTCTCAATAGAAAATGTAAAAGTTAGGGGAAGTCCATCAGTTGATGTAACTTGTGTAAATTTCTTCGTTATAAATGTAAGCTTCGTGATTATATGTTATTGAACCTTCTTTGTCTTCTTGGAGAATCCATTCATTAACAGTTGTGTTCAAATTATCTCCATCAATGCGTCTTTCAATGTATATTCCCGGTGATTCTATAGTCTTCGTTGTTGCCCATGTTTCAGTACCATTATTCATGACATTGTTGGAAAATGGGGTTAGCTGTTTCATATGTCTATATACTTCTGGTTTTTAGCCTAGCCATGAGGGCTTGGTCAAGAGTAAATCTCCATGAAATGGATTGTTTTCTTCGGGGAAATTTGAGGGTTTGAGGACTAGAGGTCTGTAATACTCCCTGTGTTTTGAAATGAGTGCAACACTTTTATTTTTAGTTTAGGACGTTTCAAAAAAATGCAACAGTTCCTTATCTGATTAATGGGTTCTCTATCTCTCTCCACATGACATGGGCCCCTGATTTTATCTCTCTCTATCTCTTTCCTCTTCACATGGGCACCTAAATTATTATGCCTCCTCCATGTTGCCCTTAATATAGAACGAGGGAAGTATGAGGAAATTGGTTTGTGGTTTGGTTAAATAAAGTGGTGGCAGACTATTAGTGTGTTTTTTTTGGAATGGGTTTGAGAAATGGATAGGAGGTTGCAGATCTAGAGGTCTTACACGGGTTGAGGAAGCGCTGGTGTTTGATGCCATTACCCAGATCACGAAATGTCCAATGAAAGCGCTGTTTTGAATTCTCTATAACCAAGCAAAAGATTGCTTTGACTTAATTTTTTTTTTTTGATTTATATTTATCTCCTCGTGATATTTATAGAAGTTTGGATCAAAACAAAAGAGTAAGGTTGATTTTTTTAGCAACGTGTTCGGGTTCAAAGGATGAACTAAAAAAAATTGAACTTAGTTTACGAGAATAAGCAAAAAGTGAGCATCCGAAATCTAAGGTCTAACTTCATGAACCTAGAACCAACCAAGTATTATAGGTAGCAAAAATCTTGAATGAGTTAACACAAGAAGCATCAATAAAGGGGAGTGTGACGAAGTCACGAAAAGGAGAATGCTGTAGGGTGGCACCCCATTTACATGATTAACCCTTGATTACATTAGCTGCAGACATTAAAGCTTTAAATGAAGGGCTGTGATCGCCAGGAAAGGTTCCTGTGCACAAAATAGCCTCTGCAACAAAGGTACAGGTGTTCTGTGGAATACTGTTCTTCACGCAGCACAGAGTTGTGCTGTACAGTACTGTCTAGCCTCACGATCTACTGGACAAATGAATGCTTGCGGTCCTACAGGGACACAAACCGTACCTTTTAAGCCTACATGGACCATGCGTTCTTCTGGCCTCTATGGTTCAGCTCTCCCTTATTTTACACTTTCACTTACTTTTCCTAGGCTAAGAAACCATTGCCAAGCCTGCTGTCATGCACCCCATTTTTTGTCATTTACTCGGCGAGTCTTGATGTAAGGTCGGTCCTAATAAACTGGTTAAGAAACTGGTTACGAAACTGAATATGACCCTTGAAGTTTCTCTTGAAAGTTGAAACCACGATGGATGACTTTGTAAGTGATTTAAGTGGGACATCTCTTAACTCTCTTAATAAGCATCTCTTTTTTAAGGGAAAATTGCTTATCAACGATGAATTATATCATGAAATTCTTCACGGGGTCTATGTGTTATTCCCTGCATATTGTGTTGACATGGTTATGACATGGCACGGAAGATCTACATAGATTTTTTGTTTACTCTATTTACTGATAAGTTAATACAAGTGCAGCATGAATATCAAAATTTGATATTGTTTGATATTCCAGTTTAATATGCCAAGTTTGTACCTTTATGAAAGATGACTAGTGATGGCTAATATTGTCTGGAAGTCTTTATATTCATACTTCTTTTCAAAGTTTTGCTTATACATGTTGGCCAAGACTTGCTTTCTTTTAGTGTGGATCTTGTGTGTAGCATGTGTGGCACATTGCTCAGGGTTGTTGCATCTGTGACTCTCATCTATCTTAGGGATGTTCACTGTTTGTCTATTGTTTTAATCAGGATATGAAGGTAAAGATCCAAGATTAGCAGCTATTGTGACCTTGGCATCTTCACTTGACTACACAACTTCCAAATCATCACTTAAGATGCTCATACCCTTAGTAAGTGGAAACTAGTCATTTTGGTTTTATGTTGGTTTGTTCTTTATACAAGTGAGATAAAATTATTTCATCTATCTGTGCTTATAATATTGTATATCAGGCTAATCCTGCACAGGTCCTCAATGTTCCTGTTGTTCCTTTAGGAGCCATGCTATCCGCCACATACCCTCCTCTCATCCAGTCCTCCCTATGTTTTGTCTTGGCTCAATAACTTAATTTCAGCTGAGGACATGATGGATCCAGAGTTGTTAAAGAAGCTTGTTCTCAACAATTTTTGTAAGTATAAGCATCGACCCTCACTGGTTTGTGGTTTTTTGTGCAGTTTGTGATGGAGGGAACAAAGCCCATGTAAAACTCACAGCATGGCATAGAACCTTTTGTGAATGTTTAGCTTGACAAACTTCTAGAAACCGTCATAAGAGCACATCACATGTTATTTTACTGTTTTTGTGTATGTAATAAGTGTTAATTAATCAGTTCTTTGTTTACATCCTTCACTAGCTTGAATTCTCCTATATTCTGTTTATTAGGCACATATAAATGTTTATTCCAAACTTTTTTTTCTTGTTGGAGTTCCCATTTAGTCTGTTTCCCAGTATTCTTTAACTGCTTCTGTGAATTCGTTTAATGTTGTTACTCGGACTTTTCATTACACTTGAACATGGGTAGGACACTTGGGCAGTTCATTTTGGGCCAAAAATTGAAAAAGTTCCACAAAATAGTCGGGGTGTGGACACGTATCCGTGTCGAACACGAGTACCCAAGTCTGTGTAACATAATATTCTTTAGATTGTCTTTAGCTGTAAATTTTTTGGTGGTTTTATCTATTGAATTTCAACCTTTAATATTAATTCTTGTGGACCAAATTGTTTTCGCTAAGCACCTGTTTTTGTTCATTGCTATTACTTCCAGGCACTATACCAGCTAAACTTTTATTACAATTAACAACAGCTTTCCGTGAGGGTGGATTATGTGATCGGAGTGGTACCTTCTTCTACAAGGATCATTTGCACAAAAGTAGCACCCCTGTGTTAGCTCTTGCGGGAGATCAGGACCTGATTTGCCCTCCTGAAGCTGTTTATGGTTTGTAGAATCTAATTTAATTAATCAGTTAGTTCCTTGGTTCATGTTCAATTTGATGTTCTTCTTTTGAGATAAAATGAAGCTGAATTTGACTATCATTTGATAAAGGTCTTTACCAACTTTTCATATACTACTTTTTCAAAACAGTAAGTTATGGACAAAATCAGCTTTTTGAGTAGACTACCTTCATTTTAATATTTAGTAGAGCCATATCTTTTGATAGTGTTTTTGGTATCTGGCTCCCTTGAAGCCCTAGCCCCTATAGAAAGGAAAATAAGAACCTATTTTCGTAGGCCTTATTAATAATTATCGACTGCTAGGCAGCTCAAATACAGGAATTTTAGTTTTTATCCAATCAAATAAAACCCTATGATACGAAGTGCAGTGAAGTACATTTATTTTGTTGTTTAATTTCGTTGTTTTTAAGTCTAACCTGACACTACTCGTGCAACAGAAACCGTTCAACTCCTTCCTGAACACTTGGTTACCTATAAAGTTGTTGGACAACCTGGAGGTCCACATTATGCGCACTATGATTTGGTTGGAGGAAGATTGGTTAGTTTGATTCCTGACCTTTTCTGTTATAGTAATTGTTGATTCATTACAGTAGAAAGCCGTTCTTATTATAGTCATCAATTTAACATAGGTCTTTGTCTGGGAAGGGGGTCTAAATGTCCTAGTCTCAATCCTTCGTATGCATCATTATCTAACTCTCTTCCCTTCCTCTTGGGATTTCCTGATAAAGTTATCATTATTAATGTTATTGCAGGCTGTAGAAGAAGTAGATCCTTGCATGGTTGACTTTTTGAGCCGTAATGATTAGAATCCTGGATACAGGCCAAGATCTCCTTTCACAAATCACAATGGTATTTTGCGTTTTCCGAAATGATTATTTTGCTGTTAATAGCCATGTTGCTGTAACTCACTTCGCCAACTTGAGTAATCTCCACATTGCTGCTCAGCTCCGTCTGGTGTATAGAACATAGAATGAGAAGCAAGTTTTTGCTCAAGGCAAGCCATGCTCTTATCGTGGGATGTTAACAGATGCTACTAGGCCTGGCCCGCCCTGCTAATAGAGCTTTTAATTCCCATATCAGTTTTTGTACATCTTCATATACATCTCTGACTTTTGGTTCTTAAATTTATAGTTCATGTGTGTTTATATATAGAGTTGTCAAATCCAGTTGATCGTGTTATGCTGCAGTCTTGAGTCTTGTGGTATTATTTTTTTGTTTTGTTTACAGCTGAATTAATTTGATTGTAAATGTCCTATATCTGGTTAATCAAGCGGTTGATTTGAAAGTGACATTCTGTGTAGATTTGATGTAGCTCTATATTGTTTTGAAGAAATGTGGACGAAATTGAGGGCCACATTGCCAAAAATATCGAACTAAAGTGAATCTCTACTCCTTTAGTGCAGTGCCTACCCCAGTAAAAGGAAATTAAGGAGAGAACCATAAAAGAAATCATGTCTATAATATGGAGTAAAGGTCAGTACTCTTTGTATGGATAGGATAAGACGATCTTTTGCGAAGTGGATGTTCTATTGTCTTTGTGTTTTTGTTGGGTATTGAATATTGATTCACATGGGGAATTTACTGAGGTGGCTTTAGATGTTGTGCGATGTTGGGGAGGGAAAAGCCACTCCCTTATGTGGCTGGTTTTGGTAGGAAGAAACATTTTCCGGGAAAATTGTTTTATTTTTCGTTGTTTAGGTTCTATTACAAAGGTGTAAAAAACCCCATTTAAAACCATTTTCCCAATTAAAATTTTTTCGAAAAAAATTAATTTTATGAATTAGATTTTCCATGGTAGAATTGCTTTTATTTAAAATCGTTTTGATGAAAATGTTTCTGGCCGAAACGAAACTGAGCGCTTAGAGCCTTCTTTTGTTTTCTCCCATTATTTTTTGAGGATAGTTCTAAAAGATTATCTCATGCTCAAAATAATTTGAGGTCACGACTTTACTTTCTCTGTACACTTATTGGTTCCATAAATTTTGTCTTTTTTTATTAATTTCATGTAACCAAAAAATTAAAAAATTAACCAAATTTTAGTGGGGTTTTCAATTGAAAGAGGACTGACAAAGTAGACGAACATTGAAGATGTTTATGTCATTCTCAAGCTCTGGAGAAAGTTATGTGCAGCGGGTGATGATAAAGAACTATGGAAGGGGTGTTAGCCAACTAGCTAGAGACTAGAGTGTCTGAATTGCAAAATTGAGTTAGAACAATCATAATCTAATAAAATGACACAATTAATATGCATGCTCTCTTTTCAATTAAAGTTTCTTTTGTGGATAACTATTGACTTCGTTTTTGTACCATTGTTCTGAAGACAACTGCCCCAAAACATTTTTAAAGACTGCTCCCATTCCTAAAAATACATTGTATTTTCAGTCATTTTGGAATGTCCCAAAATGCATTTTTTCCGAGTTGTCACGAGATCCACACTAATATTAAAATGATTCATTTCTTTTGTTATATCTACATTTTTTCCAATTTTCTCAATATCTTCTTAATGGCTTACCTTATAATCCCTCCTAAAACTTGTGTTGTATACCAATGGGTAATGTTACGTATAATTCCTATCATATTTCTTTTTAATATTTTCTAAATAAAAAAAATTGGGAAAAGTTAAATGCAGTACTAAAATTGCGCTATATAAAGCCCAAAAATGGAAAAAACAAGCGTTAACCGATCATTTATTACATAGATTAATGCAAACTTTTGTTATAAATTCATAACTAATTTTCATTTTAAGTAATGTATTTATGTCTTTATGTCGTACCTAAGGTGCAGTATAGCATAACCCAAAAAAATTTACCCATTGTCTTCAAGCATACCTACTTTTTCTCTTTCCTTTATATATTACGAATGGCTTAAGTATGTTTAGTTCACTTGAAATTTCATGATCGAACTTATTTGATCCGATACGATCCGAACTTATTCTTTCGATGACCGATCGATCCGAACTTATCTTTTACAAAACATATTATTACTAATATTATTATTACTTTGTATTTCATTACTAGTATTACTATTACTATCATTTTATTACTATGCACAACTTTCAATAATAATAATAATAATAATAATAATAATAATAATAATAATAATAATAATAATAATATAAAATAATAATATTAATAATATTATAATAATATATAATAATAATAATAATAATAATAATAATAAAAAAAAAAAAAATAATAATAATAATAATAGCATAATTAGTTTTTTTTTTGAAAAGAACACATTAGTATATGAACATACAATTAAAAATAAAAGACTAAGAATTTCTTTGGTCGATGGTATGGCTTCTTACCTCCTACATGGGAGACCAAGGTTCAAATCTTGGTGGAAGCATATATTTCAATATTGTTGTGGGTGGGGGAGGGGTTAGGGGCTTGTTGGGTCTCTAGGTGAGTGACCACTGTGCGAAAGGCGGCTGAGGAAATTAAATCCTACCACGGGGTTCCCAAAATGGGTCCAAAAAAATTAAAAATAAAAAAAGACACATTTTAGGTAAAAAAAACATATTGTTCATGGTAAAGAAAACATATTGTTCATGTTCAAAGTCCGTTAATAATAAGAATTTCGGTAGTAATGAAAAGAGCATATCCTGAAAGACCATACAAGATCTATTTAAAGAATTCCCCTCAAAAAAAAAAAAGATCTATTTAAAGAACACATTTTAAAAATAAAAGATAGATGTTATTTTTATATTGATGACATGTTTGGATTTAACTAACAACATGTTCTTTGTTATATCAATAAATTGTTCTTTTTTATTATAAATAAACCTATAAATATGTATAACCATATGATCTTGAACAAAATGGTTAAATATTCTTCTTATATCGTTGTCTTGTTCTATATAAACTTTGTTTTTAAAGAAAAGTTGAAATCCTTTGTAGGGAAAATTTTAAACGTGATGACACCACCAATTAAGTTATCCCGTGCTAATCATATTTTATATAAACTAGTAATATATAATTTATATTATTCTACCAAAATTGTTTTAAAAAATAAAAATCATATACTATTGTCATGTTCATTACATGTACAACATCAAAAAGAACATCACATATCAAAATTATTAATTAGAACAAATATAAAAAAGAACACGTACAATTGCCAAAAGAACATTCTTCTTCTTGAACACAAATAGCTTCAAATAGTGATATCAATGACATTTATAATAATAGCAACGACATTAATAATAATTACCAATATTAATAATTAATAAGTACAACAACGACAATAATAATAACCTTTTTGAACAAATGTACTAGTAAATAGGTAATATTAATAGTAATAGTAATCGTATAAAGTAATAATAATAATAATAATAATAATAATAATTATTATTATTATTATTATTATTATTATTATTATTATTATTATTATTATTATTACAATAACAATAATAGCATTAGTAATACTAATAATCATAATAATCATGATAATAATAACAATAATAATAAGTTTTTAAATATAGGCATAATCTGAACTTATCTGATCTGATCTGAACTTATCTGATCTGATCTGAACTTATTTTTTCTGATCTGATCTGATCTGAAATAAGCAAAAATAAGGTGAACTGAACATAGCCTTACTTTAAAATCCCTCCTAAAAGTTTGTACCTTATACTAATCGGTAAGGAATAAACTTTGTTGACCCACCGGGTCGTCTACCCACCTTATGTGGCGTCTTGCGTGGCGAATTACATAGTTTGCTTGGCTTATGTGGGTGCACCGATGTGGCATGTCTTATTGGCAGGCATTGAATAGCTATTATATTAATGCTATGTTTTCTCCGGGTTTTTTTTTCACATGTTATTAATGAATTGTTCAATTACTCTATACAATGTAATTCATTCTTCCACGTTTTTAAGATCCACACAATTTATACTCGAGGTCTCCTTAAAGAAAAGTCTTATCTTCATCTCTTTTCATTATGCAGCTAAGAGCCCTCAACAATGGTGGTCATAAGTGTATAAATAATTTTTATTTTTCTTACTAAACTGAAAGGGAAAAAAAAAAACACCCTTGTCATTCTAATCAAATCAAAGTGTTGTAAATATCAATTGGACAAATCGATCACTGTCATCTATCAACATTATTTTGTTGAACCAGTTATTCTAATTATTTTCATCCTGCAAATCCATCACATAAGAAAGGATTGGTTCGGGACTCGGATTTTGTGGCTTGGGCCGTAGCTTCATTAATGGTCTCTACAATGCTTCTTCCTTTAGTTTCTATTTCATTTTTGGTGATTACTTTTTTTGCAAATAGTCGATGCTTGTAATGTTGTTAGAGTGGGGATGGATGTATGTATGGCTCCTAGAGACTAATCTGCAAGTCCATACTTCATGTATTTTCATTCTTCCTCATTAATGGAATGACATGACATGACAAATTATCGAAAACAAAAATCCATCATATAAGAAGACCAAATTATAAAATGGTTAAATACAATTTCGGTTTTGATCAACTTTTGATAAAAAAAAAAGGAAATAGTGATAGAGAGATTTATGGTTTAAATTTATCAAAAAACTTCGAAATAAGAAATATTATACTTCCTCCGTTCCATAATAAGTGAAACATAGGAATTGGACACAAGATTTAATAATCACTTTCAAAAGCCAAAAAGTCATAAATACCCTTTACTTTATCAAAAGGAGGAGAGAGAAAAGGCACACACAAGTTTGTGATAAGTACTCTTGTCATTTTGTCACTTTTCTTTTCCATTTAAGGTATGTTTCACTTATTTTGAAACGTTCTAAAATAGTAAGTGTTTCACTTATTATGGAACGGAGGAAGTACATAACTAGAGATATGAGAGAAATGCTTTATATAGGTACTTTTAATGGAGTTGAACCCGGGCGGAGCCAAAGGGGACATGGGGACGAGATGTCCCCCACTTTGGAAAATGCAATTCACGGTCAAAAGCTCAAAGCAAACTAGAGCAAAAAAAGAAGAGAGAGAAAACGAAGGAAGGAGAGAGTGAGAAACCCCTGAACCACGGCCACACTGGCCTGGAAGAACGCAGCCCATGGTCGCCACCCCGCCGCAGCCGCCTGTCGGAACCCGACCAAGCCAAGTTTGCGCAAAATACGGTGGTTCGTCTTTCTAATTCTTTTCGTAAGTTTGCGCACAAATTCTCTCGTCCTCCAACAAATACAGTAGAATCTCTCATTCAATTCAATTTGCAAATTATAATTGTTGTGAAAAGAAATTTGATAATCTAGTAATTCTTGACTAATATATTAGACTAGGTTTTCTTGAGTTTGATTTTCTAAATTAATGAGAATAAGTGAGAGTTCCGGGAACTAAAACCAATTCTTTTCTAACCAATTCTTGTATATAAATTCGGCGTGGTACGATTTAGATGCAAAAATTGTTTTTTTTCTTCTAAGGCCGCAAAATGCCAAAAACCATGAGCCCTTTAAAGTCTTCCAATCAACGGATGAATTTTCTCGGGGTTCTTTGTTCTTCATTCCAAGATTGCATGATTCATCGACATTTTTGTTCATATATGGAAAGTTAGATGCAAAATATCTGGATTTTGTGTGTGAGTGTGTTGGGTTCACCTAAAATATCCCATCATTTTTTGTATTTCTCTTTAGGGATTAATTTAGCTTATTTCCATATGTTAGAGCTGCAAGCTCTTTCGAGGTTATAATATTGAATATCTGTAATACTTCCTTTGATATTGTTTAGATGGTTAAAATGCTAATCCGAATGCGAATGCACGATGTTCGTAATTTGTCCCCCCACTTTGAGAATCTCGGCTCCGCCACTTGGTTCAAACATGCAAAAACGAGGAAAAAGGGTCGGGTCTTGATGAAGAAAATGGCGACGGCGCCGCACGGAGAAGGAAGACTCACGACCCCGCAATGGTTGTTACTTGAAATTCTTTTAGGGTCGATGAAGAAAGGGGCCGTAATTCTTTTGATGGAAGATAAACAGACGCGTGGACTTGTGAGATAAGATGAGTGAATTGTGGCCATTAGATGTGGTTCACCATTTGTATCCAATGGTTAATAAGAGTGATCTGTGTGCTTCATGTTTTATTCTTGTGTGCCCTTGATTGTTCTAATCGAATGGTTTAGATTTTTCCCATAATATGGGTTTGGATTTTGCCTTGAAACACAAACAGCTCATGTCGTATAATGATTAAACTAAAACATTTTTTCTTTTTAATAATAATAATAATAATATTATAACTACTATTAGTGTTATTATTATTAACATTGATACGTTAATTTTTTAAAATATCAACTTGATTCAATTCAAACATAGGTTTTGAGTTTTAAAGCGGATATTAATGGCGATTAACTGAACTGAAATTTTGTCATTTTGGATTGACGGCTTATCAATTTAATCAATCGATACGTTGATCTTAATCAATATCGAGCTATCAACTAATTCCATATCATAAGTTTATATATTTACTTGAATTTAACTTAATCCAATATAGATAGCAATAGGACAACAATAATACTAACAATAGTATCTTAATCGAGAATATGTTAGCTTATTAATTAGGATTTATAACTAAACTTATTTTAAACTTTATCCGAACCAATGTAATGTTAAATTTTAATCAAGTACAAATCATCAATATGCACGTTCATGAATCAACTTAGGTGGACAAAATTAGTTTGTCGACTTATATTGATACACTGATGTTTTCAAATTACACTTTGTCTCAATCCAATTAGATGTTTTAAGTTTGTAAAGGAATATAGATGGCGATTAACTTATAGTCTTATATGATCACTTTAATTATAGGATCATACGATGAAGATTGCAATTCTACGCTAACCGAATGATCAATCTTACAATTTTATTATACGACTTCTATTATTTTAATCTTACCATTGCTAACTATCAATTGATCAAGCTTGAACCACATCATGTAGTCATCAGTAATTCATACTATTTTAATCCCCTTTACGCCATATGATCACTTTAAAAAAAGAATAGTGTAATTCTCCCTTGATTCCGTTATTCTCATTAACTTAATATATATAGTAATACAATCCTAATCATCCACAGTATATCTCTATATAAGATAACTTTACATAATTAGTCAATATTTATAGTTACCTAATTATATACATTAGCGATGCCTCGATATTCGACCTCTGCACTAGAGCGTGAGACTGTAGCTTGACGCTTTGAAGACCCATAAATAAGATTATCACCAAAGAAGACACAATACCCAGATATAATTGATCGATGAAGCTTGTTAATTATATGATCATGTGACTAAGACTTTGATTTGAAACAACTAATTGATCGATGAAGCTTGTTGCACTCCTTGTGAACCATATGATCACTTGAAGTATATGATGAAGATCGCAATTTTAAACTAACCGATTGATCAATATTCATATTTCAATGTTATCAGCCGTATCGTTATAATCTTTTTCGAACCATATGATCACCTTAATTATATGATCATATGAAAAGATTGCGATTTTAAACTAACTGATTGATCAATCTTATAACTTTATTGTACGACTTTTTATTATTTTAATCTAGCCATTGCTGACTATAATTTGATCAAGCTTCAAATATATAGTGTAGTCATTATTAATCCATACTATATTAATCTCTTTCATTAAGCAATATCCTTTTTAGTACATTTTGCTCATTTGGATGATTTCAATTGAGCAATGAGCAAAAACAAGGCCTTGGGTGTACTATGCTCACGGTACACTCAAGTGTATAACAAACTTTGTAGTTAACTTATAGAGATAAAAAAAAGGTTTTGTTTTATAATGTGTCATATATGTTAATTTATAAAAGAAATACTCCCTCCGTTTTTTTTAGATGTAACATATTGACTTTGAGCACTATTCATCCAATACACTTTGACCATTAATTGTTATTTATACATAAGAAAAAATGTAGTCATGTGGGATCTTGTTTGATTCGTTACGGTCTACACTTTCCAAATATATATTTTTTATATTTTTTACTTTTATACAATTAGAGATATTATCGGTCAAAGTTGTGCCTCGACAAATGTGAAAAGTCCAATGTTACATCTAAAAAAACGGAGGGAGTTATTTTTTTAGGTTGATAAATTATAAATTATATTTCTAAGAAGTAAAAATGTAAAATAATATTATCTTCCTTTGCCCACTGTCGAATGCAAAGGTCTTTTAGTTGTTTTTTCACTTATTTACTTTAAGTAAAGTTTGTTTAGTAAATTGAAATGTACATTGATAATAGTGTTGTATCATTGATTAAAAAAAAAAAATTATTATCTTCCCTAATTACTGTTGGGCCGTGTGATTGTTGTAGCTCTCATAATGTTTGACAAAAATTCAGATGGAGAATGTAAAGAGTCTTTATTGAAAAGCTTCATGTCCACCTCAGCATACATGTCATCAGCCACGTCATGTGGGTAGGCGACCCACTGGGTTGCTCTAGCTTTGTCCAGCCACGTAAGGAAATGACATTTGTACGAGCTACGCTTTGGACATAGCTAACAGATTGTGAATGAACCACGTTATAATTTATGTTATACTTAATTGTTTGTTATCTTTCAAACGTCTAGATTAACATTATGCTATTTCCTAAATTTCTTCTGGGGCATTCAGTATACCGTTACATAACTCTAAAATAACTAGCTTTGCTGCGCACTTTCAATCATCTCCAAGCACTTTAGCAGTTACACTAAATAGCACTGATAATCATAACGCCGATCTTCAATCTTCACAACAAGCTGATCATCCAATATAATAATCTATCCTGTTTAGTTTCTTTAGAGATAGAACTAAATGGTATGATTTTCATAAGTAGACTTTTAAGCTATGATGCACGGACACTCTCTACGGGTCAACGTTTCGCGTTTCCGACACTTTAAACGTTTCCGACACTTCAGGACACTTTCAGACACTCTGAATTTTCTTTTGAAGATAAATAGTAAATTGAAACGAGACCGACATAATTTTTTGTTACTAGAAGATATGTTTTCCCTCTCAACCTTACTTTTTCCTTTCAATATCTTTAAATCTCTCAAAATATAACCTAATCTACTATCAAAATTGTAAAATATCGTGTTCTCTAACGTTTCCCCGCGTTTTCTCACTTTTAGAATTTGCGTTTCCCCGTGTCTACGTGTCCCCGTGTCCGTGTCAGTGTCCCGTGTCCGTGCAACTTAGCTTTTAAGAAAATCAAGCTTCAAAATTTAAGTAATACTAGTTGGTAAAAGCTCCTGAAATGGGAGGACAAGTGTTCAACTTTAGCACCAACAAAAATGTCTCCTTACTGTCAAGCAAAATAAATTGGGAAAAGCATCAGAATTCAGAATGTTATGGGCATATATATATATATATATATATATATATATATATATATATATATATATATATATATATATATATATATATATGTATGTATGTATTAGTAAGTTACAAGCAATAAAGTAAGGCCCTCAAAAATAATGCAAGTGCAGCTGCTGCTCTGTCACCTTTTTATATTTAACCTCCAAAAAGATAAATTCTGTTGCACTAATCTTGGGCTGCAAAATCTAAACCATTTCTGCCAAGATCATTTTTCCCATCCCTTGTTATTTCTGGTCTTTATATGTTCTGAATTTTTCAGACGATATGATAAGTAAAAAGGCAACACTTCCAATGTGGGAACAGGGCTTTTATGTCTAATTGGTAACTATGAAGCACGTAAACCTTTGGGACCTGATGTTTCTCCGTTTCCAAAACATTTCCGCTCCTAAAACCTCAATCATTAATGTGCTAATGAAGTCCGAGAATGGTTATAACTTGAGGTTTTTCTAAATTCTGAAACGTCTCCATTTTTAAAACCTCAGCGGTTCCTAATTCCTATAGTGCATGGCTTGGTAGGTTCCCACATTACACCTATCCCATCATTCATATCTCCACAATATATGTTCTGCTTCCACATATATATATATATATATATATATATATATATATATATATATATATATATATATATATATATATATATACACTTCTCTGTTTCCTCAAAATACAGAACTACACCGATCAGCTGCTCTAAGACTTGACTGCTGGTAGAAGACACCGAAGAGTAGGCATGGAATCGAATATGGCAGGTTTCGTTCTCAACGCTTCAGCTCTCGAGTCGATGTATAATCAGGTGAAGGACGATGGTTTTATTGATCTTGGACTCAGCTTGAAAACACTTCACACCCTGAGTTGTTATCCAGTTGATCAAAGTATGCTTTTTATCTCACTTTTTTTATCCATCTACGTTCATTTTTAGCATGTTTTCCAGGATATATTGTGAAGTTGATCCTTGGTAGGACAGTAAGTTTACTCATGTTTGATGTGATATACATTCCATAACGTGTTTATTCTAACATCTGTCTAATTTTTGAGTTTATTTTTCCTATCATTGCTCGTGTAGTTCATATTCTGTTCCAACTTAACAGCTCAATTATGAATAGGTGAAGAGATACGACTAAAATTATATGGCATGCAGGCATAACAGCACACCTTTTTTTTTATAACTTTAAGAGAATAGCACACTTTATTAAATATGATACTTTTTCCCGTCCAAAATTAAATTCTAAAATTTTGCTCACCCTGGCATAATTAAGTGCACTATGTCCTCAAATAACTATCTTCTTACCTCTGTTTTTTTAGGGACAAAACTTATAAATCTTTGATGGTAGGTTCTCCAATATTACTGTATATAATTATCTGAAATAACTCTTTCTAGATTTATCCCAATGTATGATCTCAATATATTAAAGTTTGCTAATACTCCTATTTACTGATTTGTAATTTAAGTTTCTAGTAGGTGTCCTGACTCCTCAAGCACTTCAAAAACTTCTGCTTACCTAATACTAAGGTCTCCTTGTGTGATTTAAGTTTCTAGTCAATGTAATTTAAGTTTCTAGTAGCTGTCAAATTTTCTTAGTGGTTTCTCTTGGTTCCTGGTTTATTCTATCTCCCAAACCCTTCCTAGGTTCCTAGAAGGTGGGGATTAGAGTTTACCCATTGATTAGTTGTTCCATATTGTTGCAACAATTAAATATTGCATGCCAAACATGCTTCTAATAAAATATAAGTAATGACACATGTAAACCATTGTTACTTTTATAAAGGTGACAACTATTCAAAACTATCGTAAAATATACTTCATTTCTTTTTAAGTAATTAACTAACTTCTCCATTTTATGTGAAAACTTTATCGTAGAAGTTAGTCACTTAAAAAGAAACGGAGAAAGTAATATACATGACTATAATTTTTAAATGAAGGGAGTAAATTATAATAGGGAAATCCACAATAACGGGTAACACAAAAGAAGTTTGAAGCTTAATTGTGATAACTGGTATTTCCAGAATATTTTCAGAGTGGCAGGAGAATAGCAGTAGAGAGAGAAAGAGAAAAATGAGAGCAACAGAATTCTAGTGATTTCATTCAACCTTTTCTTGGTGACTACATCAGTATTTATACTAGGTGCTACAAATGAAAAAAGGACAAAGAGTTCCTTAACTACAACTCATACAATCAGGCAAAAAGTTTACTAACTAGAATTTACTATTTTATCCCTTATTACTCCACCTCAAGCTGGTGAGAGTGAACTGGAGGTGAAGCTCCCGGCTTGGACACATCTTTGTTGATGATTCTTGGTAGTAAGAGCTTGGTCGAATGTCCGCAACCCGATCGATGGAAGGAACATGAGCTGTGTAAATGGTGCCTGCCCTGAGCTGGTCTCGAACATAGTGGCAATCTATCTCCACATGTTTAGTGCGCTCATGTAGGACTGGGTTTGCAGTAATAGCAAGGGCTGCCTGATTGTCACAGTGTAGCACAGTAGGAGGTAAGTTAGTGAGGCCTAGATCCTTGAGAAGGGCTTTCAGCCAAGTCACTTCACAAGTGGTGAGGGCCATTGCCCTATATTCAGCCTCTGCTGATGAACGAGCCACCACAGGCTGTTTCTTGGTTTTCCATGAGATGGGAGAGGTACCTAAGAAGATACAATATCCACTGGTAGATCTTCTGGTGGTTGGGCAGCTGGCCCAATCACTGTCACAATATGCACCAAGGTGAGCAGCAGAGGAGGATGCCAGGAGAATACCTTGAGAATAAGATCCAGCTAGGTATCTCAAAAGCCTTTTAGCGACTTGCATATGGACGAGAGGTTGGGTTTTTGCATATATTGGCTTAGGATTTGACTCTGTAAAGGCAATATACGGTCCGGTGATTGTGAGATAGATCAGTTTGCCAATTAGTCTTTGGTAAGTGGTGGGATTGGGTAAGGGGTCACCTTTATCAGGTGTAAGTTTGAGGTGACTGTCCATAGGAAGTTGCAAGGGTTTAACTTGAAGCATGTTGTGTTCTTTTAGCAAATCAAGGGTGTACTTTTTCTGAGAAATAAAGAAACCTGAGGTGCTTCTGTCAACCTCTAGGCCAAGGAAGTACCTGAGTTGACCTAGGTTTTTCATGTGAAAGGAGTGTGAGCGCAGGGTTTTGATATGTTTGATGGTGTCTATGTTGTTGCCACAGATGAGAAGGTCATCAACATATATTAGGATGAGAGTGAGGGAGTTGTGTTTGTTTTGAATGAAAAGGCTATAGTCAGATTTGGATTGGATGAAGCCAAGGTGGAGTAAAGTGGTGGATAGTTTTGCAAACCATTGGCGTGGGACTTGTTTCAAGCCATAGAGAGACTTGTTGAGTTTACAAACCAAGGATGATTTAGATGTGGTGAGATGAGAGGTGTTTAGAGTGATCCTACAGCCAAAGTGAGTATAGCCTTGAGGTAGTTTCATATAAACATCTTCAAGGAGGTCACCATGCAAAAAGGCATTGGTGACATCCATTTGCTCTACATGCTAGTTGGCCATGGCAGCAACAGCCAAAAGAGTCCTCACAGTGGTCATTTTGGCCACTGGTGCAAAAGTTTCTGAGTAGTCTTGACCAAACTTTTGCTTGCACCCCAATACAACAAGTCTAGACTTGTATCTCTCTATTGAGCCATCTGGGTTATACTTGATTTTAAACAACCATTTGTTGCCTATGGCAGTTTTACCGGATGGTAAAGCAGTAACATCCCAAGTGTGATTCAATTCCAATGCTTGGAGCTCAGTATTCATGGCTTGGACCCAGTGAAGGTGGGCAACAGCCTCTGTGAAAGAGGTTGGTTCAGTATTAGAAGCAAGCTGGGCTATAAAACAAGTGAACTGAGGTTGAACACTGGTGTTGGCCAAGTTGGATATGTGAGAGGCAGCATAGAGAGAAGTTCCAGTACTAGGATTGGCATAGTCTTTATGCCATTGAGGAGGGACATGAGATCTGGTACTCTTCCTGAGAGGCACAGGAGGTGGTTGAGGGGATGGTTGAGGGGTGATATTAGGGGATGTAAGAGGAGTGTGGTGGGGGGTGCCAGGTGGAGTTGTGGATGGTGTAGTAGTATGAGAGTGGTCTATTTCATGGGTGTATAGTACATCATCATAGGATGCAGGGTTAGGAGAGTTATTTGTAGGAGAGAGTGAGGGTTGGGGTTGCATATAGGATTTGAGAGAGTTGTTTTGGAAGGAAAATATGTCCTCATGAAACTTGACATCTCTTGATGTAAAATGTTGCAATGTCAATAGGTTAAGTAATTTATAACCTTTTTGATGGGCTGGGTAGCCTAGAAAAACACAGAGTACTCCTCTTGGAGCAAATTTATCTGAGGTGAAGGTAGGATTTGTGGCAAAGGCTAAGCAACCAAAGATTCTGAGATGCTTATATGCATGAGGTGATTGGTGAAGGAGCTCATAAGGTGTTTTGTTTTGCAGAACAGGTGAGGGCAGTCTATTAATGATGTGTACAGCTGTCAAAACACAATCACCCCAATAAGAGAGAGCGAACCCGACTTGGAATCTCAATGCTCTAGATATTTCAAGCACATGTACGTGTTTTTTCTTTCAACTACGGCATTTTGTTGGGGTCTTTTGACACATGAAGTTTGATGTGTTATGCCATGTTTTGAGAAAAACACTCTGCAAGGTGTGTCATCAAACTCTAAGGCATTGTCTGACCTTATAGTTTTGATTTTCCTAGAGAAATGAGTTTGAGCATAATTGAGAAATGATTCCAAGGTTGTGAGGGAGTCAGATTTATATTCAAGTAGGTACACCCATGTTGTCCTTGTGTGGTCAGCCACCAGAGTAAGGAAGTATCTATACTTGCCTTTTGTGCACACCCTATATGGGCCCCATATATCAATGTGCACAGGTCAAATGGTGCAGCAGCTCTGAAGGAGCTCAGGGAAAATGGCAGCTTTGGAAATTTGGACATGGGACAGGTTACACACACCCTGGTTTTGCAATTGGTAAAGGTTGACAAGGGAGGAATGTGTTTGAGTTTGGTGATGGAAGTGTGCCCCAGTCTGTGGTACCATAATTCCAGAGGATTGTTTATTTGTGGTGCTGGGTCAAGGTTAAGGCTGGTGTGATTAGCTTTATGGTTTGAATCAAAGAGCAAGCTGGAGTTACTATTCATGTAGTACAACCCATTTTTGGCTTTTCCAGTGCCAATTACAGTGTTGTTATCCCTGTCAACAATGACACAGTGAGAAGGTAGGAACTTCACCTCACAGTGACTGTCCTTGATCAATTTCTGAACAGAGAGAAGATTGTGTTTAAAGTGGGGCACACACAGTACATTCTCAAGAACTAAGCCATCAGTAAGCTTAACTTGTCCCGTGTGTGTAATGGTGGTTGTGTCTCCAGTTGGTAAGTTTATTTTAGGGCAGTTGAGAGTAGGGACAGGATATGTGAAGCTTTGAATGTGGGGTGTCATGTGGTCTGATGCCCCATAATCTATGATCCACTCATAGGGTGGTTGAGAGGCTTGGTAACATGATGAGATCATTCCTGAGAAATGACCATCAATTTCATCATCTGTTTCAGACTCTTTAGGAGTAGCACCTGCATGTGGGAAGAGTTTAGCTAATTGTTCTAGTTGTTGTGGTGTAAACGAGTAGGCTGTGTTTGGTTGAGTGTTGCTTGATGAAGCGATAGGCTGCCATTTTAGGTTTGGGATTCCACCTGGTTCTTTGGTTTTTGGTATGAAGGTCTTGGTTTATTTGTGAAGTTGTTTTGAGTTTGAGGTGGTTTGTATCTAGGGTGAGTTTTAGGATAGCCAACAACGGTCCAACAACTTGCGGCATGGTGCCCCTTTTTCCACAGTGTACACCTGACATTTCTATCTCGAATTCACGGCTTTCTTGTACATGGCGAAATTTCAACTTCCATTTTAGGAGATTGTAAGATTTCTCTTTGAGCCTCCTCTTCTTTGCATAGCGGCACATGCCACTTCCACGGTGGGAAGAGTGGTCATCAACGATGGCGACTTCTTTGTGGATTGTACACATCATTCAATCCATTCAAAAATTGAAACAATTTTGATTCTTCTCTCTCGAAGATTAATAACATCTAGCAATTTCTTAACTTCCTCACTAGGGCTTTCAATTACGGGCAACATGTTTAGGTTGTCTGTTCTTCCCACAAGGAACTCATAGCAAGATAATACTCATTAATACTCAAAGTTTGTTGTTTTGTTTCAAACAATTCTTTGCTCACTTTATATTTCCTAGATCCATTAGTGAAGGAGAACCTACTTTCCAAATTACTCCACATATCTTTTGCAAGATTCATAAACATAACAGATTTTTTAATGGAGGGAGAGAGATTATGAGTTATCCAGGCAATTACCATATGGTTACATGTCTCCCACATTGCAGCCTTGGTTTCATCTCCAGTAGGCATAGGCACTTTGCCTGTGACAAACCCCAACTTGCGTTTTGAGGCCAGCTGGATCTCCATGGACGTACGCCAGGATCTGTAGTCTGCTGGTCCTTGCAATTTTTCAACTTGGATGGAGGTAGCACCATCTGACGGATGTAAGAGCAGAGGGTTCATCATCTCTTCAAGAGATATTCTCAACATGATTTTGGATTTTGGGAGCTGAGGAGAAAGAGAAGAAGGATGGCAGCAGAAAGGATTTCAGAGATTTCAGAATTTTTTTTTTGAGCAAAAAGAGAGAAGGAGGAAGAAAGGAATGGCAGGTCCAAGAAGGTACAGGAAGGGAAGCAGCTGAGGAAGTTTCCTCTTTTTGGGAATGAATTTCTATCCGTTGTTTTCTCTCAGGCCGTGTAAGGCTCTGATACCATGATAACTGGTATTTCCAAAATATTTTCAGAGTGGCAGGAGAATAGCAGTAGAGAGAGAAAGAGAAAAATGAGAGCAACAGAATTCTAGTGATTTCATTCAACCTTTTCTTGGTGACTACATCAGTATTTATACTAGGTGCTACAAATGAAAAAAGGACAAAGAGTTCCTTAACTACAGCTCATACAATCAGACAAAAAGTTTACTAACTAGAATTTACTATTTTATCCCTTATTAAATTGGTTTAACACTCTCTATGCTCTACCATGATCATCTTTGGTTCTATGGAACAATCAAGACAGAAAACAAATCACCCTCTATAAAACCAAGAGTGCATCAAATTAAATCATTGCACACCTTGACATCCGACCTATTCAAGTTAACATGACAAAGGAGGAAAGCAAAATATAGCTAGCTAGCCAGATTTTGTGCACTCAATTTTTTTTGTGAATGTAGGTAGCCAGAATTTACATGTTGATCAAACAATAGTATCTGGTGGTTACAACGAGCCGATGGAGTGGACATACCTCCGCTCGGTGCACCTTAAAAGTCCTAAATGCTCGGGGACAAACCAAGATGATTGTGCTGGTGAAGACTTGGAAGGAGTCCAGAGCAAAGAACGATGGGGTTATGTGAAGGTTAACATGGAAGGGATCGTTGTAGGCAGAAAAATCAGCTTGGCCGATCATATTGGTTACCCTAGCCTTGCTCTTCAACTGGAAGACATGTTTGGTAGGCTCACAAATGAATTAAGTATTTAGCTTCAAGAATATCAGAGAATATAAGTATATAACAGGCACATATCTCATTCATTTCTTATTAGACTTTAATATGGAATTATGGCCTCCTAATTTCAGGTGGGTTAACAGCATATGGCTTACGCTTGTTCCAATGTGGGTCGGAGTTTGTTCTGGTTTACAAAGACAGAGAGGAAAAGTGGTGGTCTGCTGGCGATGTTCCATGGAAGTAGGTTTATGTTAGCTATATACTTCGTACTTTCCTCTCTTTTAGAATACTTGCAACACTTTGACTTTTTCACTATAACATCCTAACTTTTATCATATTTTAAGCTAATGGATTAATTATGAGCAATTGTTATTAAGGAAAATATTGAGATATGTATTTTGAAATGAAGGAAGTATTATCTACAAAATTTATTAGAATTTTATTCTTAGAGTTCCACCATCATATTGGCTGTGTACATTGTGTTTGCAGGGAGTTTGTAGATTGCGCAAAAAGGTTAAGGATTGTGCGAAAGAAGAAAGTTCTGATATCCTGATTCTTGAGGACTTTGCCTAAGTAACTCTGCTGAGCCTGACTGAAACATCAACATTTAGAAATTCTGAGAGAAGATTTATTTACACGACATCTTTTGTTATGATGAATTAAAGTAATCGACTCCTTTATTTGTCTAGGCTTTTAAGACCGCATACATCGGAGCCTTATTATTGCACCAAAAGCAAGAGCCTCATTAGAAGTTTTTGGATGATGTTGATTATGGTGTATGAGCTATTCTTGTAATAATTATTTGACAACAATTGGTAGAATCTAATATGAGTTGAACTTTGGTAATTTCACAAAGAAATCTTCCCCTCGGCCACTTTTTTGTTTGGGCAGTTGGGTAGATAAAAGGAGAGTTACAACTTACAATTACCCCTTGTTTGCCTTTACAGCAAGCAAGTGTGCTTTGGCAACTTTGTTCCTATTAGAGTAAATATATGTTAATATATTTAGTGTCCCTCTTTAGGCTATGTAATTATGTAAAGTAGGGTTATTTGTATGTCTCATATATATATTGTGAATAAGATCATACTCCTCCTCAAGGGAGTTATTCATCATCTTACATGGTATCAGGCCAACCTCGGCTGCGCCGATCTTCTTCTTCTACTTTCTTTCATCTTCTTCATCTTCACTTCGTCCATGGCACCCGAACCCGAATCTCCTTCTCCTTCTTCGGTTAGCCATGCTTATCATCCGGCTTTGAGTGTCACCAACGTCAAAGCGTTGATCCCCTTGGTCATTGACATCGACAAAGTGCAATATACCCCCTGGGCCACGCTTTTCCGCAATACTGCCAAGGCTTACAATGTCTTGGATCACATGGACTCGTCGGTCAAGAAACCAAAGGATGTTGATGATGACTTATGGGGTCGTTTGGATGCTATTGTTTGCCAATGGTTGTACGACACGATCTCCACCGACCTTCTTCTTAAAATTTTGGACGACAAATCCACGGCCATGACCGCATGGGAACGTCTTCGCAATATTTTCCAAGATAACAAGGGTACTCGTGTCGTGCATCTCGAGAACCAGTTCGGTAATATTCATCTTTCTCAATTTACATCTCTTGGTGATTATTGTCAAGCTCTCAAAGCTCTTTCTACACAACTTGCTGCTATAGATCACCCCATTAGTGAGGCACATTTAGTTCTTCAATTAGTTGGTAAATTGACTACCGACTACCGCATGGTGGCTACGCTCATTCAACAATCCTCTCCTCTTCCTTCGTTTGATAAAGCGTGTTCTATGCTCGAATTGGACCGTGTTAGTCGTGAGAAAACCGACTCTAATTCTAGCTCTTCTGATGTTGTTCTAATGGTGGGTGATGAGATTCCTAAACCACCGTCGCAGCCATCTCATGGTGGTGGTTGTGGTACTCGGTCTAATGGTGGGAAGCAACATGGTTATGGAAAGTCAAAGGGGAAATATAAAGGGAAGCAAAATAATTCTCATAATGGCAATGGGCAACAGGGGTGCACTTCCCACTCAAGCCCAATCTTTTTATTTTCCTTCGTGGGCTGCTGGTCCTTGGGCCCAACCTATGTTTTACCCCCCTTGTCCATATCCATCTCAGGCTCAACAGAATTGGCGCCCCACTTCAATTCAGCAGTAGGGGCTTCTGGGCCCAAGTCCACGTATTTCTTCATCTCAGCCCACACAGCAGATTTTTCTTGCTCCAGGTAGTTTTCAGCCCACCGAGCTCCCTACTTTCTTCAATGCTTTGTCACTCCAACCTCTGGATTCTAATTGGTAACACTGGTGCGACATCCCATCTTATGAATAATTCAGGTATTGATTCTTCTATTGTCAATTGGAGTAATTTTAATTCTCACATTTTAGTTGGTAATGGTTCTAAAATACCAGTTATGGGTTCTGGCACTTCTTTTCTTCCTAACTCTACATATCCTCTCACTCTCAAAAATATTCTTTATGCTCCTAAAATCATCAAAAATCTTGTGTCTGTCCGTCAATTCACTTCTGATAATAGTGTCTCTGTTGAATTTGATCCTTTTGGTTTTCTGTGAAGGATCTCCGGACAGGGACAATCTTGACCAGGTGCAATAGTATGGGAAATCTTTATCCTGTGTCTTCCACCTCATCATCTCATTCCTCTTCTGCCTTTGCTGCTATCTCATCTGAAGTTTGGCACAATCGTTTGGATCACCCTGGAGATCAAGTTCTTAGTTTTCTTCGGAATAATGATTTTATTCGATGTAATAATTATAAGACTCTATCTGTATGTCATGGATGTCAATTAGGCAAACATTATCGTCTTCCTTTTTATGCTTCTGTAACTAAGACTTGTGCTCCATTTAATATTATTCATACCGATTTATTTACATACCCTCTACATAGTCCTACTGGATTTCGGTATTATTTGCTATTTCTTGATGACTATTCTCATTATTTGTGGGGTGTTTCCTCTTAAAAATAAATCGGATGTCTTTTCCACTTTTGTGCGCTTCCATACTTATGTTAAGACTCAATTTGGTCTTCCTATTAAAGCATTGCAATGTGATAATGGGAGTGAGTATGACAATGCATCTTTTAATTCTTTTTCTCTTTCTCATGGCATGATTTGGCGTCATTCTTGTCCTCATACGTCTCCTCAAAATGGAAAAGCCGAACGTATGATTCGCACCCTAAATAACATTTGTCGTTGCCTCTTATTTCGTGCCTTTCTTCCCCTTTCCTATTGGGTCGAATCCTTGCACATGGCGACTTATTTACTTAATATTCGTCCTACTCCTATTTTGGATAATCTCACTCCTGTGCACATTTTGTTTAACAAGGCTCCTTCCTATGATCATATTCGTACCTTTGGGTGTTTGTGTTATCCTAATCTCTCTTCCACTACACCTCACAAAATGAGTCTCTGCTCCACTCCTTGCATTTTTCTTGGTTATCCCACCTCTCATCGAGTATATAGGTGTCTTAATCTTGAAACCAATAAGGTGATTATTTCGCGTCATGTTGTTTTTGATGAGCACACTTTTCCTAACTCCTCTCATTATACTCCACAAGCTAAAGATTATGAATTCTTGCTTTCGGACTTTGAGCCTCCTCCTTTAATTCATTCTGAGGCCCAACAGCCTTCGAGCCCAACAAATCCTTCGCTCAGTGTGGATGTGAGTGCTGGGCAGAATAAGCCGCTGGAATCTCGTGGACCTGATGTGTAATACCCCTCATGATTGCTTTAAAGGGATTTAGCAGGCTACTCATTCCAACAAGATGTATCTTTCTTTTAGGGAGCTTATTTCCATAGTTACTCCACAGTTAAGCGTGTTTGGCTAGGAGTAGTCCAGGGATGGGTGACCTCCTGGGAAGTTTCTCAGGGTGCCCATGAGTGAGGACAAAATGCGTCGGAAGAACTTGTGTTGGTTATTGAGGACAGTTGTTGGCCCTGGATGCGCATTGGTGACAATATACTTGACCTCGGATGGGTCGGGTGTTACATGATGTGTCCGCCACGGGCTCCCAGCAGCTTAGCCACTCTCTCCTCCCGCCTTCCCTTTCCACCGAGGCTACTGGCCCAGTTTCTTCTCCTCTGCTTTTGCGCCCAGGCCCAACCCAATCTGGCCTCTTTCCTCGCGTGTCCCTTGATGTAGCTCCTAGCCCAGATTCCAACTCCTCTCTTTCCTTTCCTTCGAGTTCTGGGCCCACTTCTTCTGGCCACTCTTTTACGCCCAATGGGAGCAGCCTCGTTTCTTCTATTCCAGCATATGAGTCTACCCGGCCAGCCCATTCTATGCGGACCCACTCCCAATCGGGTATATTCAAACCCAATTCTAAATATGCTCTTGTCACTTCCTCCACCTCTCAAATCTCTCATATTCCTCGTTCTCACGTGCCATTGAGGATCCTAACTGGTATAATGCCATGTGTGATGAATATAATGCTATGATTGACACTCATAGTTGGGATTTGGTACCGCGTCCTGCTGATGCTAATATTGTTCGTTGCTTATGGGTTTTTACTCACAAGGAGAAATCAGATGGTACTTTTGAACGATATAAGGCCCGTTTGCTGGCTAATGGTAAAAGTCAGGAGGTTGGGGTGGATTGTGGTGAGACTTTCAGTCCGGTGGTACGCCCTACTACCATCCGTACTGTGTTGAGTTTGGCTGTTTTTAGGCACTGGTCTATTCATCAGCTGGATGTGAAGAATGGTTTTCTTCATGGTGATCTTCAGGAGACCGTTTATATGCATCAACCTCCAGGGTTTGTCCATCCTGACAAGCCTAAACATGTATGTCTTCTTCGGAAGTCTCTGTATGGTCTAAAACAGGCCCCCCGGGCTTGGCATCAGCGGTTTGCTACTTACATTATCTCTTTGGGTTTTCAGAACAGCAAGTGTGATACATCTCTTTTTATTTTTATACAGGGCTCCGATACTGCTTATCTTCTTCTCTATGTTGATGACATTATCCTTACTTGCTCGTCTGATGTTCTCGGGACCCGTATTATTGCTCTTTTGAGTTCTGAGATTGCGATGAAGGATCTTGGTCCTTTGTCTTATTTCCTTGGTATTTCTATGTCTCGTACCAAGGACATCATGTTTCTTTGCCAAAGAAAATATGCTATGGAGATTCTTGCTCGTGCTGATATGTCTTCTTGTAAATCTGCTGCTACTCCTGTTGATACTAAGTCTAAGCTCAGTGCCTCTAGTGGGAATCCCCTTGCCGATCCTACTTTGTATCATCAACTTATGGGCGCTCTTCAGTATCTTACCTTCACTCGCCCGGATATCTCTTATGCAGTGCAGCAGGTATGTTTGTTTATGCATGCGCCACGAGATCCACATTTTCATGCTCTTAAGCGTATCCTTCAATATCTTAAGGGCACTCTTGACTATGGCATGCACTTCTCATCGGCTCCTGCTAAGGGCCTTGTTTCTTACACTGATGCCGACTGGGGCGGGTGCCCAGATACTCGTCGTTCTACCTCCGATTACTGTGTGTTTCTTGGTGACAATCTTATTTCTTGGTCTTCCAAACGACAGGCTACTTTGTCTAGGTCTAGTGCGGAGGCCGAGTATAGAGGTATGGCTAATGTGGTTGCTGAGACAGCCTCGATTCGTAATCTGTTACTTGAGCTTCATTGTCCCTTGAAGCGAGCTACAGTGGTGTATTGTGATAATATTAGTGCTGTTTACATGTCTCATAACCCTGTGCAGCACCAACGTACTAAACATGTGGAGATGGACATTCATTTTGTTCGCGAGAAGGTTGCTCTTGGTCATATTCGTGTTCTTCATGTGCCTTCCTCCTCTCAGTTTGCTGATATCTTCACCAAGGGTCTTCCTCAACCCTTGTTTACAGATTTCCGATCCAGTTTGAGCATTCGCCCTCCTCCTGCTCCAACTGTGGGGGTGTATTAGAGTAAATATATGTTAATATATTTAGTGTTCCTCTTTAGGCTATGTAATTATGAAAAGTAGGGTTATTTGTATGTCTCATATATATATTGTGAATAAGAGCATACGCCTCCTCAAGGGAGTTATTCAGGTTGAGCGTATAATATTGTTGTTTTTTATGATGTTTTGAATCGTATGGTGCGCTTGACTTATGGAGATTAGGTCCTTGACAAGTTCCTCTGAATCAGTCCATATCTCAATGATCCTGCGATGCAGGTGCCAGATTCCTTGCAGCCTATATAGAAAGAGCATAAGCCTCTGCTTGAAAGTGGAGAGCTTACACTTGGCCTATTTCCTTTTGAAAGTTGTTTTTTGTTTCGACACCTTATTAGCCATCCATAAGCTGCCTTCCATGGTGTTCCTTCTTCCTTACCCTTCTTCCATGCTCCATCTATGATGAGAGTTGTCCATATACCGTTTTCGTCTCAGTTCCTAGCAATACATATATAGATGCTTTATTCTGCTCCCATCGCTGGACACTCTATTGCTCTTGCCTACTTTCTACTCCCTCGCGTCAAATGTAGAGGAACATCTCTTTTTCCAGTGTGTGAACATTGTCAAGATTTCATTTGGCTAGAGTATCTTTCGGATTAAAAACTAATTTGTTCCTATAGTCTAGAGGATTGCTAAAACTCAAAAATTCTTATCTCTCTTTTTCCAAGTTCATTAGGTACCATACCTAATTCGGAATGAGAAACTGTCATCCCATTCAATATGTCATAGCTCTGACATGCACTAGTACAGAATAGACAATTTGCGTCGGATGCGAGGCACCTATTTGCGTCGGACATGGGTCCGATGGCACAGGCCTCGACGCAGATCAGGATACAAGATCTGCGTCGGACAACGACGCGACGCAGTTGATTAGCTATCTACGTCGGCCCTGCCTACCATGCGACACAGATGACTCCTCTGTCACAGCAGCAAAAGACTCATCTGCGTCGCATGAAGAGTAAAGTGCGACGCAGATGGCCAAGCCAACATCCCAGCCTCACTCATGTACGTCGGATGAAGGCCATTGTCCGATGCAAATTTAGTGTCATTTGTGTCATATGAAGGCCATAGTCCGACGCAAATGGTGAATATTTTAATAAAAAAAATATCAGTACATGCTCTGTCACTGTCAGTTTATGACCACTATTAAAACTCTTTCAATCAATAACCTCAGAATTTGATTCTTGAGACCCAAATTCATGTTCACCAAGTTTAGTGTTAAACAAGAAAATTACAGATTAATTACAAGAAGTTGGTGAACCAGTAAGCATTGTAGTATTAATTTACATGGAAAAAGAATATGAAACCGCCATTAAAGACGGAGCAGAGATAGAATTACAAGAAGAAATCGCAACAAACTATAATCATTTTTGCCTCTTTTAGGTGGATGAAATCGCAACAAACTATAATCATTATTCCTTAATTTTACCCTAATCAAAACGCTAAATTGTGTTTTATTCAAAAAAAATTGTGAATCACTGAAACCTGATTATTATGAGTGGAAAAATCCATAAATTACATAATTCAACGAAACCCTAGGAGAGAGAACACCATCACGCAGCCATCGTTAGCAACCACCATTAGCAGCAACAACATGCACCACCTTGAACCACCAAATTCGCAGCAGCAGCGTACACCACCTCGCAACCACCAAACACAGCAGCATCATATAATACACCACCTCGCAATCACCAAACACAACAGCTTTTCAACCAGAAATTCCCCAAAAATCTCAGGAAATTTCGAATTTTTGGAGTTAGAGAATTTTGGTTTTCGGGTTTAAAATCTTTTGGTTTGGGGGATTCTGGGAGGTCGCCGGACTTTGAGCCGAGACGGAAGCAGCGAAGAACAGAGAACGACAAAGAAGGATTTTTCAGATTAAAACAAGTTTTTTTGGTGGGTGATTCTCAAATTTTGAGTCTTTAATTGAGATAGGTTTTGCTCAAAATTAGGGATGAGAGATTAGAGATGAGAGATGATAGATCTAGGTTTTGGTGAGAGAGAGAAGGTTGGTGAGAGGGATGGAGATCAGATGCGACTGGAGCAGAGAGAGAGAGAGAAGTAAGTTCTAGGGTTGAGGAGTGAAATTGTGAAGGTTGGATTATATATTGTAAGTGATTTGCGTCGGATGGGCCCTGGAGGTCCGACGCAAATCGTGATTCTTTTTAAACGGCTTTATCATCTGCGTCAAATATTATTGCACGTGCGACTCATATTGGTATTTGCATCGTATCATTGGGCGCGTCCGACGCACAATGTTGGATCAAAAAACCCATTGGCTTCAATCATTTGCGTCGCGTTCTCCATATGGTCCAACGCAAATCCTCTTTTTACTCATTTGCTGTGGTTATTTGCGTCGCACCTTTCTTAACATCCGATGCAAATTGTCTGTTCCCGAACATTTACGTCACTCTTTCTTCTGTTCGACGCAAATAAGGAGACGCAAATTATCATTTTTCTACTAGTGATGTCTCTTGGGAGGAGGAACATGAAGCTCAGAATTTTGGGTGTATTCAATACTCCCAAATGAAAAGGGAATTGATCCATGGTCGATTTCGTGACAAAGAAATCGTCCAATTAGCGACGGATCTACTTCTTGCATTTGTAGAGTTAATTCATTGGGTACCCTTGGCCACTTAATATGCTCATCTTTCGCCTATATATTTATATCTTTACCATTATATAAATAAGAAGATCAGCACAATAATTGTAACAATTGCATCATTGTCTTGGTAGCAAATGAACACTCATGAAGCAACTTAAAAAACAAAAACTAGTGCTAGATTTGGGAAAACTCCTCATTGGAGTGATTACCATTGGTCAATATTTATAGTTATACATCCTAAGGATAGTCCTATACAGATTAGGAAACCTATCCAGATTAGAATTCTAATAACAAAATATATCCTAAATATATTATATTCAATCACACCCCCACAATCGGAGCGGAAGGAGGACGAACGCTGAGACTGGGCTTAAATTCCAAAAAATAACTGCTGCGGAAGACCTTTAGTGAAGATGTCTGCAAACTGATATCTAGTAGGAACATGCAACACACGTACCTGACCCAACACAACCTTTTCTCGAACAAAATGAATATCCATCTCAACATGTTTGGTTCGTTGGTGTTGTACTGGGTTGCGAGATAAATAAATAGCACTGACATTATCACAATAAACAATAGTAGCCTGTCGGAGAGGACAATGTAACTCCAAAAGAATATTACGTAACCAACAAGCTTCCGCGACAACATTGGCGACGCCACGATATTCTGCCTCGGCACTTGATCTAGAAAGAGTAGGCTGACGCTTAGACTGCCAAGAAATTAAGTTATCTCCAAGAAAACAACAATATCCAGAAGTAGAACGACAAGTGTCAGGACACTTACCCCAATCAGCATCAGTATAAGTGATCAAGCGCAACCGAGTAGTAGGATATACATGTAATCCATGATTAATGGTTCCCTGAATATAACACATGATGCGTTTTAATGCATTATAATGTGTCTCCCGGGGATCATGCATAAAAAGGCAAACCTGCTGTATTGCATAAGCAATATCTGGGCGAGTAAAAGTGAGGTATTGCAGATCACCTGCTAAACTGCGATAATGAGTCGGATCGGCCACAGGAGGACCTGAATCTGCAATAAGCTTTGAGTTAGTGTCTACAGGAGTCGCTGCAGGCTTACAAGTCCCCATACCTGCGCGCTCCAAAATTTCCTATGCATAGTTTTTCTGAGAAAGAAGCATATAGGAAGGTGTACGAGTAACTGAAATGCCTATAAAATAACTGAATTGCCCCTAATCTGACATAGGAAATTCAGATTTCAAGTGAGCAATGATACGATGTGCACAAAATAATATCATCAACATATAGAGAAGATAAGCCATATCGTTACCCTGACGAAAAGTGAATAAAGAGTTGTCACTCTGAGCAACAACAAATCCCATCTGTATAAGAAAAGGCGCAAAACGCTGATACCAAGCCCGGGGAGCTTGTTTGAGACCATAGAAAGCCTTGCGAAGGCGGCAAAGGTAATGAGGAAATCTCTTATCAACAAACCCGGGGGGTTGATATATATACACTGTCTCCTATAAGTCACCATGTAAAAAAAGCATTTTTTACATCAAGCTGATGAATAGACCAATTTCGAGCCATAGCTAACCCCAACATTGTACAAATAGTAGCAGGACGAACAACTGGGCTAAAAGTTTCATCACAATCCACACCAACCTCCTGAGACCTGATGCCATCACAAACAAGACGACCTTTGTGCCTTTGAAGGTCACCTTTATCATTTTCTTTATGAGTATAAATCCACATGCAATTTACACTATTCACCCCCATAGGCCTAGGTACTAATTCCCATGTCCCTGTATTAATTAAAGCACCATATTCATCATGCATCACCGCATTCCATTCCGGGTCAAGTAAAGCATTTTTGTGACATATGTGAAGAGGAGAGCGATGGATAGGAGGGTAATTAACAATGGAATTTAGGCCATATTTGGGATTGGGGCGGGTTATGCCAGCTTTGGACCAGATGGTCATAGGGTGAAGGGAGGGCAGGGGCCGTGTAGGCCGAATTGCGTGGAGCCCATGTAGGGGTGGTGGGCTATAGCGATCGTTGAAGAACCTGTTGGGTCTAGGAGCACACTACAAGGGAAGGAGTGGAGAATTGTGGGATGGGTGCTGGGGCAACACGGGAAGGAGTGGAGTAAGGTGGTGGGCCTAGGCCAGGGGTGAGACGCGCGTCCGGGCTGGGGTTTGGGCCAGGTGTAGCGCGCGTTGGAGGGGAAGGTGGATCGTGGGCCGTATTGTTTTGTGGAGGGGAAGGCTGCCATATGGGGGAGAATAAGGGACTGGGCCTTGAATCATCCAAAAAAGAGTAATCGACATGCCTAAGAGGCTCCAAATTCCGAAAGGGAAAAGATGTCTCATCAAAAGTGACATGACGAGAGATAATGAATTTATTTGTGGCAAGATCTAGACATTTATACCCCCCGATGATGTGATGGATAGCCTAGAAAAACACAAGTAGTAGAGCGAGGAGCTAATTTATGAGGAGTAATGGCCATTAAGTTTGGAAAGCAAAGACACCTAAAAACCCGAATGTGGTCATAAGATAGAGTTTTGTGAAATAATACTTCATCAGGAGGAATATTATTAAGTGTCTTAGTAGGCAAGAGATTGACAAGATAAGTAGCCGTTTCAAGAGATTATACCCAATATTGTGATGGAACAGAGGCATGACAAAGATGAGTGCGAGATATATTATTGAGAGTTTTCATCATGTGTTCAGCTTTCCCATTTTGTGATGATGCATGTGGACAAGAGAAGCGAAAAATAATGCCATGTTTGACATATAATAGTTTAAAAGGACTACTATCAAATCCCCTCCCGTGATCACATTGGAAAGACCATGAACATATTGTCGAAAATTAATGAAGTTTTGGTAGATTTTGGATTTAAATTTGAGAGGTATTGTCCACACATAATGTGTAAAATCATCTAATAATACTAGATAATATTTATGGTCTTGAGAACTACGAATAGGAGAGGTCCATAAATCAGCATGAATAATATTAAAAGCAGAACTAGTAGTACTAGTAGAAATATGAAACGACAAACAAGATGTTTTCCTACTTGACAAGAATTGCAAAAATCGGAGGGAAGCTCCTAATTACAATTTATTAAATCTCTAAGAAAACTTAAAACTTGAGATCCTGGATGTCCAAGGCGACTATGCCAGGTTGTTGAGGAAGTGGCCTTGAGGGCGGTAGCTAGACATATAGATGGAAGAAGGTTGGTCATTGGATAAAGCTCCCCCGAACTATTGCACCTCACTATTATATTCCATGTTCGAAGGTCCTTCATATAAAAACCATAAGGATCAAATTCAATGGATGCATTATTGTCAGTGGTAAATTTTCGGACGGAAATTAGATTCTTTGTGATTTGAGGGGAAAAATAAAACATCACGAAGGGCAAAGGGTAGGTGGGAAGTAGGGAGGGAGGATTGACCATAACCAAGAACTGGAATGCGATGACCATTACCAACTAAAATATGATTTGGAGTGCTTAAATTAAATAGAGGCATAAGAGTACCTCAGGAGTTGGCCATATGAGCTGTGGCACCTGAATCCATGTACCAAGAGTTATCTTGCGATAGAGTAATGGTAGCAAACGAATTACCCAACTTATTAGGCATCATGAGGGGGCCAAACTCGAAATATGGACCATTCGAGGCCTGGGCAGCATGCGCGCGGGTGGAGCAGGCCTGAATTTGGCAGGATAGGGCGGGCGAGATTGACTGGGCTACTGCAAGTATGGGTTCGGTGCTATAGCCCAAGGTTGGGCCCAAGGAGATGGCACGGATCAACCTTGATGCTGCGATGGGCCGGCCCACTGTGCTGGAACACTATGGTGCTGCAGGGAGGGTGAGGCAGCAGGTTGCTGCGAGTGTGGATGGGCGCCACGCCCTCGGCCTCGCCGACGGCCTTGGCGGCCTCCTCTGCCGCGGCCACGACCACCGCCACCACGGTTTTGGGACTGCTGCGGTGGTGGGGCGGTGGTGGTCTGCGTGGGCGCAGATGTAGATTGTGCGACAAAGCTTGAATTTTGTGATGAAGAATATTGAGCCCGATGCGATTCTTCCAACAATAGACGGGATTGGGCGGATTCAAACGATGGAAGAGGCTCTATTTGTTGAATCATAGTAGCAACCACATTATAATATGTGTTAATAAGACCCGATACAAGTCGTAAAACCAATTTTTGCTCCGAAATTGGTTGATCAACATTAGCCAGTTGATCTTTTAAGGTCTTCAACTGTTTGCAATATGAAGACACATCCGAAAAATTTGATAAGTGAAGAGCGTCAAATTAATTTTCAAGATAGACTGCCCGAGTGTGCTTATTATCTTGAAAAATAGCTTTCAATTTGTCCCAAAGAGCCTGTGCAGAATCCCCACGTCAAATAACAGTTTGTAATAGATTAGAGGAAATAATACCATAAATGCATTGTTTAACACAAAACGGACCCACATGTCGGCATATCCTTCAGATGGGTGCTTATGTGTGGAATTTATATGATTTATATCATTAAAGGCATGAACGTGACACTCAAATAACTCAACCCAATTTGAATACTGAACCTTCTCACGATCTAGGATCAAAGGTATACAATTTTTAATATTTGTGACAGACAGGGTAGGATGATGTTCATTGGAGCTGGTTTTGGAGGGGGACTGTTATGGAGGCTCTTGGTTTTCGGGTGCCATTAGAGGCGGCTAAGGGGATGTCGCATGGCGCTCAACATGATTACCATTGATCAATATTTATAGTTATACATCCTAAGGATAGTCCTATGCAGATTAGGAAACCTACCCAGATTAGAATTCTAAGAACAAAATATATCCTAAATATATTATATTCTATCAACTAGATTAAATCTATTTTCTGTATGTTTTTAGTTTTTTTTTTGCACGTAAATTTTATTCCATTCCTTGAAGTAGAACCATAATACAAATAAGGATTTTTGTTGGAAATTAGGCGCAAGTGTTATGGGCTTAGATTTTTAATGCTTAGGATGTTTTATAAAAAAGGGGAGAAAAATATTGAAGGCTTTTGATTGAGTTGACTAACAAAGCTCAATTTCTTTCATTGCCACATATTAATGCTCATACATATTTATAGGTGGTTGAAGTCGAAGACCATTAACCAACCTACATACTCTATAATTTCTATACTTCGCTAGATATTTCTAGGATCTTCTACTCCCTTTGCTAGACTATTTTTACACTTCATCTTTTCCTAAATAGTACTAGATTTTTCTAGATTAATTGCTTTAACACTCCCCCATAATCAGAAAAATCTTATACTTTTAATTTCTTGCTCATGATATTCTTGAATTTTGTTGATGCACTTGTCACCAACCACCACTGGATCGTAAGCTTTTGAACTTTTATATTGGCGCCGATGTTACCTATCTTCATTTTTCTAATATGTCGTTCTTTTGATAATCTTTATATTGATATCCATGTTACCATTGTACTGATACACGTGTCACCAGCCATCACCCAAAATATTTATTATCCAAATTTTCTTTTGCCATTGGTGCTCATGTCACCAACACTCCCCGCTTATTCTCTTGTCATTAGCCAACGTCACAAGTAATCTTCCTCAAAATAAAGTTTCTTTTTGATTTTTTTTTGCCAAAATTGGCAATCTAATTGTTTTTCTTGATCTTGGAATTTTTTTCTATATGATCAAACCTTATGCATGCCCAACATTGTAGCTTCCCTTTATGCCAACAATCTGCAATATCATGGTTAGTCTTTTTGCAAATATTGCAGGAAAGTTTTTGATTCATACCTTTGGATGGCTTATCTTTGTCTTCATCATCAACATTCTTTTGGGCATTTTCTTAAATTTTGCTGAAAGTGTTGTCTCTACTACTTCTTCATTGATATGACGATTTTTTCATTGTTCATGAAACTTCAAAGATCCCATAAGTTGTTCCACTGTAATTTTTTATACTTCCTCCATTTTTTTTACATGTTACACTTTCCTTAAATGAAATGGTGCAAAATACATGTTACACTTTTTTTTCTTCTCCAAAATGGAAAGTTTTATGCAGCAAATTTACCAATTTACCCTTACTTATACCAATTAACCAAAATTAAACCTACTTAATTTTACCTCATTATATACTAATCTCAATTAATTAAACCTCCTCTCTCTCTTCCACCACCCCTGCCCCACCACCCCAGCAGCCCAAACCCCTTCCCCCACCCCTTCCCTCCTCCCTCCTCCCCACCCACCCCAACCACCCGGCCCCCTCCCCCTCCCCCTCCACTCCACCGCCGCAGCCCCCCTCCCCCCCCTCCCCGTCGATTTCCCCCTCCCCTTCCACCTCCTCGACCCCTCCCCACCCCCCCACCCACACGACACACCTTCGCTCTAGAAAACCCTAGCCCCCTTCCACCCTCTCGTGTTCTCTCCACTTTTCGAGCGCCAAATTCGCCAACCACCACAATCTCCACCTCCTACACGACAATACGAAGCCTCCAATTCGGAAAACCTAAAATCAAAACCCCCCAAATTCGAAAACCCTAAATCGAAAAAACCCCCAAATTGAGAAAACACTAAGTCGATTTGTTATGGGTTTTAAATTCTTTGTTTTCGAATTTTTATGGGTTTGTTTGATGAATTTGCTGGTTTTGGATAGTTTGTTCGTCGAATTTGCTTGGGTTTTGAATTGTTTGTTCGTCGAATTTGCTTTGGTTTTGGATTGTTTGTTCGTCACTTTGGTGACTTTTTTTCCCCGATTGTTCTCGTTTTTTCCCCGACGGGGAGGGGTGGGGGGTTGGGGAGGGGCTGCGGTGGTGGAAGGGGAGGGGAAAATCGACGGGGGAGGGGGGGGGGGGTGCGGCGGTGGAGTGGAGGGGAGAGGGGAGGCGGGGGGGTTGGGGTGGAGGGAAGAGGGAAGAGGGAAGGGGTGGGGGAAGGGGTTGGGCTGCTGGGGTGGGTGGGGAGGAGTGGTCCCCACTCCCTTTAATCCCCACCCTTACTTTTACCTAATCCCCAATTAAATTTTTGCCTAGATAACCGCAATTTTCAAAAGTGTAACATGTAAAAAAAATGGAGGAAGTATATTTTTTGTTTCCAAAATAATTGCAACAGTGTTATCATATTTATATCTGTTACACTTAATAATATTCTCTTCACAATTTTTTAATCTGAAATTTCTTCTCCATATGATTTCAATTGATTCACTATTTCCATTACCTTTGAAAAATAATTTTTCATTAATCCCTCTTCTTTCATTTTTAAGTTTTTAAATTCTCTTCTTAGAGACTGGAGTTTATACTTCTCACATTGCCATCTCCTTGAAACTCTTGTACGTTGCAGGATCTCCCAAGCCTCCTTTGTCGTATTGGCTCTTAAAGTTCTTGAAAATATTGTATCCGCGACTGCATTTTGTATGAGATATAATGCCTTAGCATCCTTCATCGTTTCACCATCGAGTTGCCTCTTTTGTGTTTCAGTCAAGATACTCTCGTCTTGATATTCCATATATCCTTTGTCGGTATAACTCTACAACCCAAAGATGTAAGTAATATATTCATTTTAATTTTCCAAAATTATAATTTTCTTCCCGAAAATTGGAATTGGGAAAGTTTGGTTGTTGAGTGTCATATTAATTTGTGTTGTATTTGGGTTGAATGTGTTTTGCTAAAGTAGTGAAGCTTTTGGAATTTCGGCTCGGATACCAAATTGTTTAAGTGGAAGTGTTATGGGCTTAGAATTTAAATGCTTAGGATGTTTTATAAAAGAGGGGAGAAAAATATTGAAGACTTTTGATCGAGTTGACTAACAAAGCTCAATTTCTTTTATTGCCCCATAGTAGTGCTCATACATATCTATAGGTGGTTGAAGTCGGTGACTATCAACCAACATACATGCTCTACAATTTCTATACTTGGCTAGATATTTCTAGGGTCTTGTACTCACTTTGCTAGACTATTTTACACTTCATCTTTTCCTAGATGGTACTAGATTTTTCTAGATTAATTGGTATAATATTTTTTGTGAGATAAGACCATATAAAAAGAGTGTTTTATATGGAAAGACTTGATAAAAAATACTTTTCACGAAACTACCAAATATGTATAATATGTTTATTACTTAAGACCAAAATACTTTTTTTTGGGAAAGAAGTCAACTTTCCCCATTGCCCGCTTATTTCCATCTAATTGCCCTTAAATGCAACATTTATTAATGACTTCTTAACTAAATCTACTTTTTTTGTCCTCTTCCAAACTTTTAAAATACTCTCTTCCTCTTCAAATAAATTTCAAATTTGACTTGGGTATGCATTTGGAATGTTTCTTACTAGGGTGTGTTGGTTTTTTAGTAACTAGTGTAAAAGTAAGAATAAGATATTTGATTGAGAGAAAAATTAAGTTGAAAGTATCACGATATTAAAAGAGTGTGTAAGAGAGATAATTAATGGGAGCCTGAGCCATTTACTTTACTTATTATGTATTGGTAAAATTTATTTTTAAGACAACAAAAATGTTTGAATAGGAAATAATTATCAGATTGGTATTCTTGTATATGAGGGAGAAAATGGGAAGAGATTTATGTTACACAAAGTCTGCACAAACACACATCAGTTGACCTAAGGAGGTCCGAGGAAGCCGAATTCGATGCTTAAGTCAACAATGTCAAGAAATAAGACTAATCAATCTAAAAGAGGTGCAAGTCACTAATAAATTTGTACCCTTATCTCTCCTTATTGGTAGCTATTTATTGGAGGTCGGCAATGTGGGTAGTCTTGCATGTATTTAATTAGTTAAGCTCATATGACCATATATAAGACCCATCTACTCTTTGGGTTGTATCTATTTTTAACATACGACTTTACACAAATTGTGTCTGTATTAAATTAAACCAATAGAGGTGGCCTCTTGGGTATCCAAACAACCACTTCTAGGATATTTAAATAATATGCTGAATTGAATTTTGTAGACAACTTGAGGTTGAACATTTTTTTAGGAATTTCTTCAGTTTGAACTCTGAAAAGATGAATTGATCCCGATAATTGTTATTATGTATTAACTGTCGCGTCTTCATCTCCCAAATATATCAAGTCTTTGATCAAGATAGATTGTAACACCTCGTGTTTTTACTCCTAATTTTTCACATTTTATTATACTAAATAAGTCTTTTCCGTTAAAATAAATATTCAATTATTAAATTATTTTTGACCGCGTGTGAATTTAGTTGGTATAATATCATTTTATGTTGTGTTATGGTTATATATTTTATTTATAGTGGTGGGCTATTTGTTTAAGGATTATAGTAGATTCGTTATTTATTTAAGCGCTTAGTATGCAGGTTGTTGCGTAGCGAGTTTTATAATTTTTTTGGACCGTCGCAAGTGATGAAATGAATCCATCACTTGGTTTATCAGAGCTAGCCGGAATTCAGCTTGGAAGGGGAGAAATGTGAAGAGTTTTGAAGCTCCTAAACAACCCTTTGGAATCTCTTATAATTCCCCCTCTTAATCCTATCATGAACCTTCATAAACCTCTTGATTTTCCCTTGAAAAAAAATCTGATTCTAATCAGAAAATTTCAGCCATCCATCCTCATCATTTTACACGCCATTTTTTATCAAAGTGTGAGAAAAAAATTCATCTTTCTTCTTCATCCAAAAAAATTGTTAAACTCTTTGCTTATTAGTTCATCATCTCAATCCTACTAACAATCCATATTTCTTGGTGCATTAAGAAGCGAGTTGAAGACATTCATCATTCGCAAGAGGAGCACGCATAGTACTTTATAGACATGGGCATGGGTCGGGCCTGTTCACTAGCTCGAGCCTGTGAGAGGTGGGTCGTGCTGTGTCGGGCCTAAAATTTTCAGATTTTGTCCACGGCCCAGCCCACGGGCCTACGAGTCGGGCTCGTGTCTCCTGCGGACCTGACCCGTGTTTAATGTTTTCTTTTGGATTCTTGGTAGTTTTAGACTAAAAAAACAAAGAGAAGGGCCTTTCGGCCCACGGGCCATATAGGCGGGCTCGTGCCGAGCTGGGCTTGTAATAAAATTTATTGACCGTGGTAGGCCCACGGCCCACGTAGCGGACAACGGGCCTGGCCGGGCCTCGAGCAGGCTCAGACGATTAGACGATCTAGGTAACTAACGTCTTTCTAGAACGTTTAGTATACGCGTTAGAATTACATGGGTTGTAGTAGTTAGGCGGGTTAGTTTCATGTAAGATTTTCGATGAAATGTGTTGATTATGATTATATGTGTTTTATGTGGAATTATGGACTGTTTGTTATATGAATTTAAAATAATCAAAGTTTCTGATTTTTGTATTATATAAGTTGTTGTTAATTTCATGAAGTGCATGTTGTAATTTCATTCACTCATCATGTTGTTGTTGAAGTTGTTGCTTGTGTTTTAATCTACTTGTCGAAATGCATTTATTAGTATGTGAATCATGTGAAAAGTTGGTTTTCATGCGATGTTGTGAAGCTACTGTAATGTATAGATTCGAATAATGGAGTATTTACGTTGATGTATAATAACAAAGGAGGAGAAGGGAAGCTCAACCGTGGTTGGGCTAGCTGCGCAGAGCGCACGCTCTGGTTTGGCAGTGTGTTCGTTTGTTCGTCGCGAGTTATGTTATGTTGGTTAATTTGTGATTTATGATTTGTGAATAGTTTCTGGTTGGTTTTATGTATTTATGATTTCCAGATTTAAAAGTTATAATGTATAGTTGCTTGGTTGGTTGCGTTAATATTGTTGGTGTGCATTGTTGATTGTAATGTTGGAGTTAATCTTATGAGTTGTGGATATTTGTGCTACGGAAGAGATTCCTTGTTGAGATATTGTTGTGACATTTATAAGTTGAGAATTTATCTTGTTAGTTTTAATAAGTTGTCGACGTTGTAGTACTCGAGGGAGAATAATACTTCCTTTAGTACCACTTCGCCATGAGTTAGGTACCGGGGATATTGTGACCTTTGTTATAATTAACCTTGTACCCAAACTCAGATAGCAAGCAGAATGTTGATGATTTGGCTATTGTGATGATGCTTTCGATGTTTTTGCATTGGAAGTTTCTTTATGAGAACTATGCTATTATTTCTTTGAAGAATTATGAATACTTATGATGTATTATTATACTTGGGATGAGATATTTGAGAAGAATGTTTTATTTGAGTCACTTGGGTTGCGATATGGGATTCTCTAAAGACATAGGTGTAAGGCCTTAAGGGGATACTTATGTATTTTGAAGAATTTTGATGATTGATGACGTATTTATATAGTGGTTTACTGTTTTGTTTGAGTGTAAGATAGTCGGTGGGATAGACATAGTTTCCGGTGAAGAACATGCTACCACCTAGGTTGCGATTTAGGGATAAACCTTGGTTATGTTGTCGTCCGAGAGGACAAGAAGTACTGTGCTGACTACGATCCTACATCGTAAGTTTGGCCATTCTTAGACATAGACTATAACACCCGGCCCATATGGAGTCTAGTATATTGTCACCAATGCGCATCCAGGTCCAACAATTGTCCTCAATAACCAACACAAATTCTTCCGGCATATTTTTGTCCTCACTCATGTGCACCCTAAGAAACTTCCCAGGAGGTCACCCATCCCTAGGCTACTCCCAGCCAAGCATGCTTAATTGCGGAGTAAACTAAGGAAATAAGCTCCCTAAAAGAAAGATGCATCTTGTTGGAATAAGTAGCCTGCTAACTCCCTTTAAAGCAATCATGAGGGGTATTACACAGACAGTAGGGAACATAATCCCATAGGCTATTCTGGAGGTTGCGATCTGACATGTCCATTGGAAGTGAGTTACGATCCACTAGCGTTCTGTTCTGTCTCAAACTATGAAATTACTATTTTCGGAAATATATAACTTTTCTTTGAAAATGATTATGACAATGTGGTTATATTAGTTTTCTTATTGTTGTATTAGCTCTTTCTAAATGCTCAGTTTGTTCAGGTTATTAGCTTGATATGTCTTTGTGGTTGTTACTTGATTTCTAGGACCTATTTAATACTTTCGGTGAATTTTATTTGAGCTGGAAGAACTGTTAGTTACTCCCCGCTGATTGTGGAATATTTGTTGTTTACTTTATATTTGTAGATGGCTCTGAAGGCTAGGCTGATAACAGTTTGAGCTCGGGAAGTGCGTCTAGGGAGACTTAGTAAGTTTGTCGTATTTGTGTTAGTTGGTGAGATTTATGAAGGCTATAGGAAGACTTTTAGCCTTATAGGGGTTAATTTGTAGTTGGCTTTGGGTGCTTATTTTGCCACAAGAGTTTTTCGATAATTTGTTTATGATTTGGGTTTATTAGTATTGTTTTCTATGGACGATGGATAAACTTGTTTTGAGGATGCTTTTAGTTTGATATTTAAGATATTTACCTTATGATATTGTTTAGTTGAACTTTAAAGTGACATATCCGTCTCAGCGATATTTTCGCTATCGTCTACTTTTATCATTATTTGGTTATTCATTTCTTATTTCTTTCTTACATATGGACGGAGTGTTACAGTTGGTATTAGAGCAAACTTTCCAAAAACTCTCTCTGAGTTGCTATATGTTCCATGAGAAATATGTAGTCTTCACTAGTGGAAAAAACCTTAAATGACACAAATAAACTGATCCGATTTTTTCAAAATGAATCAGTTCTTGTTGGTTTAAAATGATCAATGAATTAACTGATCCGGTCCATATAAGGAACCGAATTAGCTAATTTGGGCCTCCTATATATAACACGGCCCATCCTCATTTTTTGGCACTTTTCAAGCCAACCAACCTTAATCTTCATCCTACATTTTTTTTGGCACATCACAACCACTCTCTTCATCCTCTCTCATCCCAAATCCTAATGTCCTCCTCCCTCTCTCATTCTCTCTACACATCCTACCCAAACCCTAATCTCCTCTTCCCTCTCTCGTTCACCCCACTCCTCTCTCACCTCTCTTAACCACCATCACTTTTGACTCTACCGCATTTCATCTACTAACCACCATTATTCTCTCTCGTGCTTGACCATCCCAGAGTACACTCTCATCCTCCCCTTCATCGAATTCGACATCAAGACGCCGGCTCAATAAACTTGCAAGGCCCATACTAAGACGCGCCGACCAACCATCTTCGATGCGCCGATCACCATCTTCGATGCGCCGATCACCATCTTCGCTGCGCCGACCAACCAGCCACCAACCACGACCAACCACGAAGTGTATCACTTCATCTTCGCCTAGATCTAGGTTCTCTTCGCTGCGCCGACCACCATCTTCGCTTCATCTTCATATGCTTGGTTCGCCCAGATCTAGAGTTTTTTCATTTTTTAATTTTTTGTTGTTTAGAATTCTTGTAATTTTTTTTTTCCGTTTTTTAGTTCAAATCTCCTCTTTCTCTATTTTCATTTCAGTTTTTTCGTTTTTTAGTTCTGGATGCGATTTTGTTTTTTCGCCGTCGATTCGTTTGATTTCATTTTTTTTCGTTTTTTTAATTCTTCAATTTATTTCATTTGTAATGTTTGATATTATAATGTTCTTTCTAATTTTTTTTTGAGATGGACTGCAATTTATTGGTTATTGAGATGGAGATGTACTGCAACTTTTTTGTTATTGAGATGAACTGCAATTGTATGTGTTTGGCTGAAAGTTGGCTTGACTTTTTTTTCATAAGTAACAAAAAACCGAATCAGTTAATTACTTAATGATCCGGTTTTCACAAAAAACCAGACTAATTAATTACAAAATGATCTGGTATTTGGTGAAAACCAGATCAGTAAGTGATTAACTGATCCGGTTTGAACCGGATCAGTTGACTTTTGTCAACTGCACTCCTAGCTCAACTAATCCGGTCCATTTCCGGATCAGTTAATCCCGATTAGACCGGAATGGTTGGGTTTTTTTTTTCACTAGTGCTTGTAACTAGGAATACTAGTCTCTAAGGCTTCATGAAAAGTTCTTAGCGAGAGTTACTTAGGTAGGAAGAAACCCCAGGAATTATTTTTGTTAAGTGATGTGCTTTATGTTTCGTACGTGCGATTATTCACTAATAATTATTTCTATATTTAGTAGTATGCCTCCCCGACGTTTGTCTGAAGCACGTAAGGAAGCGTCTCGCCAAAGGAGCCAAGCTCTAGAAAACACAAATATAGTCATGGCCAATAGTGATACTACTCCTGCTGGAGGCAGTTTGTTTTTTATAGATTTAATCGTCATAGGCCGCCGACCTATGATGGGACCGTTGATCCAGTGATTCTTGAGAGTTAGCTTCGAGACATGGAGAAGCTATTTGCTGCTACTAGTTAACCTGCTGCTGAGATGGTGCCCATTTGTACCTATTACTTGAAGCTTGAGGCCGATATCTGGTGGAGTACTGTGAAATGTAGTTGCATGGATACTATGGTTTTGGTTGGGCTCAGTTTGCTGCGAAGTTGAAGTAGAGATGTTACCCTGACGAGCTGCGTTGGCAAAAGCAAGAAGAATTCCTATCTTTGTCCCACGGTACTCTCAGTGTTCAAGAGTATACCTATAGGTTTACTGCAGAGTTATCCAAGTTTGCTACCGCATTGTTGTGCCTACAAAAAGGCGATCGGGTGAAGAGGTATATTAAGAGAATGGATCCAAAGGTGAGGACCCATGTTCTTAGTTTTGGTGCTTCTACCTTCCAGGGAGCCTATGAGATTGCCCTGAGTATCCATGCCTCTATCCAAGAGGAAGAGTCCGCCAAAGTGGTTGTTGCTGCAAAGAAGCCTGCTAAAGCTTATGTTCAGAGTTCGGCTAAGAAGTCGAGGTTCGATTCTAGTAGCCGAGGTTCGATTCTAGTAGCCAAAGGGTGTTGTTATGGTCTTAAGGATGACTAGCTTCGCTAGGTCAAAGTGTCGTTATGGTCTTAGGAATGACTAGCTTTGCTAGGTCGAAGGATCTTGGATTATGGTCTTAAGGATGACTAGCTTCGCTAGGTCAAATGAAGTATCGTTATGGTCTTACGGGTGAGTAGCTCGCTAAACTCAAAGGGTGCCATTATGGTCTTAGGTATGGCTAGCTTCATTTGGGTCAACGGAGTCTTAGTTATAGTCTTAAGGATGACTAGGCTTTTTAGGAATTTTCGAAATTCGTTTTTTGAAAAGGACCCTTGTTTTTATCTTTTATTGGGAAAAGATGATGGATTCATTTTGAAATGATTGTTTTTTTGAATTCGTTGTGTGATGATGATTAATAAGTTTTTTTGGAAAAGATAGAATAGAAGTGTGTGTAGGACTGATTTTGAAAAAGATAGATTTTTTGAAATTGATGGAATATGGTAGGGTAGATAGGATAGGGAAGATTTGTTGGATAGGGGTAAAATAGGAGGAGGTAGACATGCGTGGCGACTTCTAACTCTATCATGATCAGCTTTTCTAGATGCGATTTTAGGATAGACTCGACCTTAGAGGATATGTATGAAAAGATAAATTTTTTGCTTGAATTAGGTGAGTTTCATTTTTAGACAAAAGGGACTCTTAGAATGATCATGATCCTACACGAATGCAGACGGAAAGAATACAGGATCGACCACCACAACGACTAAATCCACCAAAGCATGAGATGCACAGGATGCGTGCCACGCAACATGATTGTGCGCGGTGCGCAGCCTGTGCGCCAGGCGCAACTCAATCCGTTTGGCGCACTGCTCCCCGACATGCTTTTTGGCGATTAAGGCGAGGTTTTTGGTAATTCCACTTAATTTCGGGAAACGACGACAAACATGACATGATGACCGATTTACTGACAGTTTTTTTTTGGACTTGAACGATAATCAAACTGGCAATAGCATGAGGCTTAAAAGTTGCGCGCCGCACAACATCGTGCGCT